>REGO01000215.1:2796022-2834264 GCA_010120015.1 Rhombomys opimus | reverse complement strand
CAAAGGACCGTTTCTCTCCTTCCCCAAACAAGTCCCCGGGTGACCCGAGACCAAAGTTTTCACCTCCTGTGATGTTCCCTGTCGGTCTAGAAATCTCCACCATTGTTTTCCTGGGTTAGAGGTCCTTCCATTCACCAACTCAGAAGTTCCGGTATTCCACCGCTCAGAAACGGTGTGTGCTCGTCGCCATCTTGGCTCCGCCCCAATCGATTTATGTTTTAGTAAAGCTGCGGTTAATCCTAAACAGCTGTATGACCAAATCACCATACAGATACTGGGATTTATTTAATTAACCTAGAACACAATGCTGGGCAATAGTTACTCTATCCTAAACCTCCAAGCCTGCATAGTTTCCTACCATTCAGATTCACCCATTATACTTGCTTTTAGTGATATCTTAGGTCTGGTTCATTTATCCAAGTCGTTCCAAGACCTCTCCTCCAGCTTCTCCTCTCCTCCTTCTCCTACTTCTTCCTGTCCCCTGCTTCCTTCGTCTCCTCCCACTCTGAACCAGGATATCCCACCCTATCCTCTCCATTGCTCAACATTGTGGCTGGTTATTTTAACTGACAATTTAGAGAACAAATGGTGGCATGTTTACACAAACTTGAGACAGGTGATACTTAGAATAAGCATCACAGTGCAATGTCCAGATTTAAACCAGATAGTGGGGTAGAAAAATCAGCATTTGAATGAACAAGGGTAAGGGGTATACACTCCAAAAGAACATTATACCAACATTATACATTAAAAACTTAAGGGCTCAAAGGTCTCCCTAAAACTTTAGATTTTCATTTCATCGTATTAACAATAATAATGAGGCTATTGAACTATTCTCTGGAGAATATTGAAAGCTATAATATCATATGCTCATAGGCTTGTCATAGAAATGTACTGATTACTAATTTAATAACATCAAATATCAAATCCACAGTAATTTGAACCCAATATCAACCCATAAATAGATCTTCTTAGTTTCTTTAAACTAGGCTTGTAAGTAAAAATAATTATTAGGAAATGAACAATTATTTAGATACCATAAGTTCAACTGCAAATTGTTCAGAGGGAACAGTAATTATTGTTTTGACATTGTTTTGACATTCATACCCTGTCATTTCCAACGCACTTGCATACTTTTTTTTTCTTTTGTTGCATTTCTCTTTCTCTCTCATGCTTTGCCCCAAACTCTCTTCAAAAGTTTGAACTATATTTTGTCAAACAAAGTTACATCTCCATTAGTAACACTTATCCCAAATAGCAAAGGGCAAGACCAAGATGATGAGAGTAACAGCAGTAGTTCAATTTTTTCTGAATGCAAATGTAAGAGTTGAAATGCCAAATATAGTGCTTTATCTAGCTATATATATCAAACAAATAAAAAATACTTAGTTTCAATGGGTAATATTTATAATTCCTATAAGTTAATGGGTTAGCTGACCTGTTTGGTTGGTCCCAGCCAGGTTTGACTGAGCCATTGTAGGCAATTGGCTTGCTCAGTTATGGTGTGGCTGGTCTAAGTCAACCTATGCTGGGCAAATGGCCTTTCCTTTATGCATTTCACATTCCTCCATCAAGCCAGTTGGGCACATTCTCATGATAGTGGTAGATGTTCAGAAGAGAACACAAAAGGTGAGCAAGTCATAGCCAATCATTTGTTGCTATGAAGTGTGCTAACACATGTTTCTCAAGCAAGTAACATGGACAGCCCATGAAGCAGAGTGCAAAGGAACTAGAGAGATGCTGGGCTTCTCCAGTTCAGGTTTCATGAAAACCCTGATCCTCTCTTCACACAGCCAACCTACCTCAACAGGTGGGTTCAATCCCTGTGAGCTACATAACTGGAGAAGAGAACTGACTACTCATGTAAGTTGTCCTCTGACCTCTTTACATGCCTCTTCTCTGAGCCCCACACACAGGCATGAATGCACCTGCATACACATATGCAAATGGTGAAAAATAAATAAAATTAAAATAAAATTAGTTTTAATTCATTTCATTTTTTCTAACTGGTATTTTGATCAAATAATTGATAAAAAGAAAGATAGGTGGTAATATTTCCTGTTACATAGCTTGGTTTAGGGTTTATGAAACTGAAAACGAAATGACATATTCAAAGATTATTAGAATCAGCCATAAAATTGAGAAGTAATTCATGGCTGAATTACAGAGGGAGAACCAACCTTCTTTAGGGATTTTCAATTGATAGGTTTATCAGTTTCATGTAACCAGCTCCAAACCCAAATATGAGTGTCAGTAAATGGATTTTGCAAATTATATTCATATATACATATGTAAATATGACAATAATAATTAAATGAAAAGAAATCATGGATTTGAGAGGGAGTTGGGAAAGTGAGGTAACTGTGGGAAGATAGAGGGGTGGAAGTGATGTAAATAAATACAGTATTCATGTATGAAAACTCAAAAATATGAAATAAATGTAAAAATAGAATGTTATTACACAATTAAGATCTATTATTATTTGGCTAAAATTAAAATATCTTTTTTATGTAACATGTTGTACCAAGGACTTGTGGTAAAAACACACTTAATACAAAATTACTTCAAGTACCGTCAACCACTGTTATGTGCAGAAACACTGGTCTCAAAACTATTTTTGTTGCAACATATGCATTTTATTTGTTGTTCATGAGGAATTTTGGCAATTGTAATTTATAACAGTATTTAAAATATGAAGTAATAGCAAATGAAGCATAAGTTTAGTAAAAATAAATGACAATGATTTAAATATCTACACTCAGATTTAATCTAATAAAAGAATAAATATAGCAATGGAAGTATAATTAGCTGAATTGAAGTAAATGAAAAAGAAACTTTTAAAGAGTGAGTAAAAGCTAAAATTTGCAGAAGTAAACAAACATTAGACCCAATAATATCTAACTAGATTATTGACTTAGATTTCAAAATTGAACTTAGCAATTGAGTTGGAAGGAAATGTGATCCCAGAGATTTCTGTTTAATAACAATTGCCTGTAAAATATTCATCATTCCTCTGTGGTAGGCTCCTGTCCTGTTCCCTGCTTTCTCCCTCTTCCAATGTCTGTTCCATTTGCCTTTCTGAGTGAGGATTGAGCATCTTACCCAGGGTCCTCCTTCTTGCTTAGTTTCTTTAAGTGCACAGATTTTAGTATGTTTATCCTGTATTATATCTTTAATATCTACTTATAAGTGAGTATATACTGTGTATGTCTTTCTGCTTCTGGGTTACCTCACTTGGGATGATTTTTCCTAGTTCCCACCATTTGCCTGCAAATTTCATGATTTCCTTGTTTTTAATTGCTGAGTAGCATTTCATTGTGTAAATGTACTGCACTTTCTGTATCCATTCCTCAGTTGAAGGACATCTAGGTTGTTTCCAGACCCAGCAGGGTGTTAAAGCAGATGCTGAGGCTCATAACCAAACTTCCGGCAGAGTGCAGGGATCTTATGAAAGAAAGAAGAGGTAAAAAGACCTAGAGGGGACAGAACTCCACAAGATGAGCAACAAAACCAAAAATTCTGGGCAAAGAAGTCTTTTCTGAGACTGATATTCCAACCAAGGATCATGCGTGGAGATAACCTAGAACCCCTGTTCAGATGTAGCCCATGGCAGCTCAGTATCTAAGTGGATTCCCTAGTAAGGGGAACTGGGGCTGTCTCTAGCATAAACTTAGTGAGTGGCTCTTTGATTATCTCTTCGTGAGGGGGCGGAGACAGCCTTAGCAGGCCACAGAGGAATACAATGCAGCTAGTCCTGATGAGGCTAGTGGAAGGGGAGGAGGACCTCCCCTATCAGTGAACTAGGGGAGGGGTATTGGAGGAGAAGAGGGAGGGAGGATGTGATTGGGAGTGGATGAGGGAGGGGGCTACAGCTGGGATACAAAGTAAATAAATTGTAATAAATTTTTTAAAAACTATAAAAAATATTCACCAGCCTTTATAATAGAACTGTTTTTTTTTTCTTTCTCTCTTCTTCAGTTTGAAATAAATGTAAAATAGATCCTCTTCCCATAGCTTAAATAGAAGACAATTTGGCAATTTTTCTATTACAGGAACAGTTTGTAGCTGAATTTAAAACCTAAAATATATTAAGTATTCATAGACAGAGTTGAGAGAGTTTGGGCGGAGTTGATATGTAGTGTGCATGAAGCACTTAGTGAGAAAATCATTTTTCATAAATGATTCCAGAAATCCAGGCCAAAGAACCTCAATTTAATACACAGAAAATCATAATTTCCTTTAAAACTGAAAGGTGTGATGTAGTCAATATGAGTGGTTCTAGTTCATATCAGAAATTGTGCTATGTACTTAAAATACAAATAATTATTCCCTGTGATATATTGCAATGTCATTTCAACCTGGACTGTATTTTCTGCTTTTAGAGATAAATTAAAAAACTTAAATATATTAACTTTTTCTGCACTTATTTGATATATGTAGTATTAGATATTCCTTTCATGATATATAGGAAATACCTTCCCATGTTAAGATTATAACCAATAAAAGCTGGAGAGCATGTCTGTCTAAGATACAATCATCTGTCCTAAAATGTGTGTGTAACTGATGAAAACCAGAATAATGAGAAAAGAAAAAAAATACCACAGATATCATATCCAATTTGTGAAAATGGAGACTACCTCAAATTAACAATAATGAGACTCTTTCACGCTTATGTTAGGAGCGTTAGCAAAACTCTTGCTAGGAAAAAAATTTCTTTAGACAGAAATTGAGTATGAACTTTTGCCTCAGGAATAATTTTATCAATTCAGTCTAGTTATCTCATTACCCAACACATTAAAATGTACCTGAGACACTTTGCACATTTGACATCTTTCAATGCAGTAACAGAATATTCTTGTCCATTGTTTATTTGTGGATACAGTGATCAGTCTGTTTATTAAATACAGAGCACATCAATAGTCAATCCTATCTCTTTCTAAGGATATTCTTTTTGTGTTTGAGACTGTGTTCCCAGGGGAAATATATATTATAAAATACCATGTATAATTTATAATATTGATAATATTATGATATATGTTAATATAGATGATCATTATTAATATACTATATTATATTAGTAGTATCTTATATTATATAAGTACATTCTGTCTGTTTCCAAGGATGTTCTTTTCAAGTTTCATAATGTATTTCCAAGGGAGTCTGACTATAGGACTGAGTTAGAGAAAGTGATCCTGTGATATCAAATCTATAATGCTAATTTGGTTTGGATCACCTAATAGCCACCCAACTGTGAGGACCCAATATTTGTTAGCCAGAAGGAATGCTGAAATATTCCCAAGCTGTGGACTGGATAAACTATTAACAGAAAAGAATCCACTTAAAGGATTTGATTTACTCTGTATAAATACCAACTATCTGGTTATGAAATAGGTAGGCTTAAAGTAGTTCAATTATTTGCTTATTGGTGAATGACAAAGAGAGGCAGGGGACTGTTAATCTCTAACTCAAGAGGAAGTATAAACTGAGCAGAGCTCCCTATAAAACACTAGAAGAGTCCCTTCTGCACAGGAAGAACAGAAAGATTGAGAGCTAGTCCCTCTCCTTAATTATAGGGTGTCATGGATGCCTCTGTGTTTTCAGCAGCAATGTTTAAGGCTTGGTCACCAGCCTACAGAAAGCCAGGACTTTGTGAGTCTGTATGTAGGAGGTAAAATAATGCAAATTAGGATTAAGTCTTACAAATATGTCTTCAAGGGTATATTGAGATGCCCCACCCCGGTTTCTAGCTACCATGAGGTCAACAGTTTTCCCTGCCACCTACTCACCACTGTGAAGCCCTCATTACAGGCCCACAGGTAACAAGGCCATGCAACCAGTGACGGAAATCTCTGACTCACTTACCCAGAGGCAGTGGTCAGTCTTCCCTCCGTATTTTGATTTTCTCTTGTAGTAACAGAAAGCTAACAAAGAAATTAGTAACAAGAAGCGGGTTGTTAATTTTATCATCCTAATGAAGAGGTCCCACAGCCTTTAAAACTTGTTTATGGTAATAATTTGGAAAAGCTTGTAGAAGTGTGTCAAAAATGCCTACAAGGCAGAAGCAAAGCTGAACAGAGCAGTTCTGGTAGAGACTCAAAAAACCAGACTGCTGACAGCAGTGCTGAGCTCGTGAAGCTATAGACAGAAGCTGGGAATCTGTTGACAATTAGCACAAACTTCATTCTCCTCTAGCACAAACCTCCTCTACACATTATACATGGCCTAAGACTTTGTGTGATGGAAGCTTGAGTTTCAAGGTGACAGATTAATTAATCTAAAAGCAAGACCACAGGGCATAATCATTGCTGGTTGCTTTTTTTAATTTTGTATTTTTTTAATTAATTACAGTTTATTCACTTTGTATCCCAGCTGTAGCCCCCTACCCTATCCTCTCCCAAACCTACCCTCCCTCCCCCTTCTTCTCCTATACCCCTCCCCTAGTCCAATAATCTGACCATAGTCTATTAGGTCTCATCAGGACTGGTTGCATTGTCTTCCTCTGTGGACTGGTAAGGCTGCTCCCCCCTCAGGTGGAGGTGATCAAAGAGCCAGCCCATGAGTTCACTTCAGAGATGGTCCCTGCTCCTATTACTGGGGAACCCTCTTGGACACTGAGCTGCCTTGGACTACTTCTGTGTAGGGGTTCTAAGTTATCTCCCTGCATGGTCCTTGTTTGGAGTATCAGTCTCAGAAAAGACCCCTGTGTGCTGGTTGCTTTTAGCCATATTTCCAGTGAAATTGCAAGTAAACATCAGAGTAGAAATACCTGAGTAACTGAAAGTTTAGGCAGACAAGTAGTTAAACATTTAAATCTGCAACGGTCGAAGAGTGTGTACTCTTGGATACAGAGATTAACATCGCCAAAGAGAAGCAGTTGCAGTGGGATATTAGTGATGTCTTCTAGAGAATCTCATGAATCTGTAGACCCGGAATGCAAAGCTGTGCGATAGTGGAAGCTTCCCCTAACATTCGTACGTAAGGGCAGACAAGTTGTAGTACCATTGGACTCCCTAAAGTAGCCCTGATAAGTCAATGTGTGGAGCTATGAAGGTAAAACCAAAGCTGGGATTGAAGCCGGTGATGCCAGAAACATAGGACGTTTGCCCTAAGGATCCTCAGGAAGTTACCAGAGCCACTCCAAAAGAGTAGCCATGTGAGCTATAGGCAGTAAGTCGATAGTGGAACGCTTTTTCAGATCCTTAAAGCTTCAAGTATCTCCAACATGCTCCTTGAGTCAAGGCACACAGACAGGTTTAATTTCATTTTTATACCTGCCCAGTTTCAGTCTCATTCTATTCCAACATCTTTTCATTACTTTTACTTCCTCACTTTTTGAAATGGTAGCTTTTCCTCTATGCTTCTGAACTTGACAAGTATCCAGTTCATTTAACAGTTTTTGACAGTAACTCACAGTTAAGAATTTTTCTTGCATCCCAGAGGAGATTTTGCACTTGGGCTGTCACGCTGGAAATATGCAGACAGTAGATGTGACGAGATTGACTGGATGCATCTGTATTATGAGGAACAATGCCTGCGGGGAATGTGGGTGGAAGTTTATGGTTTGGATCTTAAAATTCCCCCAAAGCCCATGTGCTGGTGGCTTGGTCTCCAGTCTGTGACACTATTGAGGTGGTAGAAACTTTAGTAGGTAGTGCTTAATGAAAGAAAGGTCACTAAAGGAGTGCCCTTGAGGAAGCACTGGGTCCCAGTTTGTCCTTCCTCCTTCCTGGCTTCTCCATCATAGTGAGGTAAGCAGGTCCCTGTACCATGTGCTCTCCACCATCAATTCTGACTTGATACAGGCCTAGTGAGAGAGTGCCAAGCAGCCATCACCGGAAACAATGAGCCAGCAATGAACCTTTCTTCCTTGTAAATTTGTTTTCTTGGCTATTTTGTCACAGGAGAAGAAAGCTAACTAACACACAGGACAAGACTTCTGAATTTGTATTCAGGTTAGTGCCCTAGCTGGCAGATAATGGTACCCTAAAGCTTGGGTTACAATGCCAAGAATGAAATCCACAGACATCCTGGCACTCCTAGATCCTATATACTATTCCACTGTGAGGACTATCTGTCCCTCCTGTGAAGACAATGCAGACCTCTGCTTTCTGGGAAAACATACACCTGCTTTATGTCCTCTGGTCCCCCTCCTGGCAACATGGTCACCACCCTGCTGAAGAGTTAGGTTTGCCAATGAATAAAGCACTCTATTCTGGCAGAGCTGCAAACCCTAGCCATATGCACTGGCATGAGTGGAAGATCCTGTGTTGGATGCTCGTCAAGAGCTCAGGATGCGGGGGGGGGGGGGCTGTAATACTGGATCACGGTGTTTGTCTAACAAAGCACTCTTTCATAACACAGCACAAAATCACCCAGCGAGGAACCTGGCACGAGTGACCTATTATGATATCTTTTGGAAGTTTGGAAATCAGAATGACCCATTCTAAATAAAAAGAAATGACAGAACTATGTAGAAGGTGGTAGAAGAGACAAAAGACAGAGACCTGGGAATGGATCAATGAAGCTGGGCAAGGCACCTTCTAGCATGATGTATGTGGGATGCCAGGTAATGTCCCTCATCAGAAGCAAAAGATAAACGTAGAGGCATTGTGGAGAGGTGTATTTAAAGAGGAAGGTAGATCGATAAGAGAATAATAGTTTATATAAAAAATCTATAGATTAAGAGGCAGACTAGACTCATGTTTGAAAAACAGTTTCAAATGATTATTTTGGGAATGCCTCACAACCATGTTTAAACAATGGACAGCATACTTTTGTAGCTCTAAACACATTCTTCAATGCTGTGATAAAAGTGATGGAAAAGTAATTTTAAAAGATGCCCAGGATTCAAATAAAATCTGAGTCTCACTGAGCTAACCAGAGAGTGAGTCAATGCGTCCACTTTGAAGGTCTGTTATTTAACTGACCAATTTGCAGAATAGTAGCAGTTTCAAAATGTGATTCTTATACTGCAAAGAAGCTGTATGGATATAAATTAATGTGTTTACATGTAGTGTGTGTGTGTGTGTGTGTGTGTGTGTGTGTGTGTTATATGACAGTGATCCTTGAAAACTGATTCCTCCCCATAGGGGGAACTGCTTCTGCCCACTTCCCTTTCAGTAAAGTATGACCAGGAGACTGAGTACTGGGCAATAGAATGTGAATGATAAAGGAAATGTTCGCCTTCCATTTTGCAGATGTAGGCTCATAGGTCTTCCATGTGCAATCCCGAACATATTTCCTCTCTAAGCCCACAAGGTGGCAGGTGCATGGTCAGCCTGAGCAACTGAATTACTGTGTTCTACAGAGCACCCAAAGGACAGTGGCCAGAAGCCAGTCTGCTGCTTCCTTATGTGCGTTAGGGTTACCATGTGCATATTTGCTCATGTGTGTGGTGCAGACACACACATACCCCTGCACACTTCTTTCCTCCTTGTCTCTTTCCTGCTGCATTGGCTTCCTAGACTCCCCACCCCGCTTCGCTTCATTCCCCTGTAGTGGTATGCTAGAATTGCAGACGCTTGCATGGCTGGGTCTACCTTTTCTTGTAGGTTCTAGGGACCCCAATGCACGGCGCCAGGTTTGTGTGGCAAACACTAACCGCAGAGCCACTTGCCCAGACCTAGCCCTGCATTTCTCGATGCTACACATTGGAAACTACTTATTATTAGAGTTTAGATCCCTATTTACTGCAAAGAGGCAACTGCTTTTCAGGCTGTCTAATGTTTAAAGGCATCAATGCATGAAAACAAAAATTATCTTGGTTGTAGATGATAGCTAGCCCCTAATTATTATTAAAGTCAAAGCAATTATATATATAATAACAATACATACAAATTTTGTTGTAAGTTTCAAAATAAGGTTAAAGAGAAAATATTTTATCAGATATGTACCTGAAAAAGAAAAGTCGACTTGAAGGAAATGCAATGGAAGTTTTTAAATACTGAGGAGGTCATTTACACACAAGAACCTCATTAAACACTAGTAGTATTGAAAACATCTATATACATTAATAAATTATTTTATTTATTAGGCTACTTTAAATAATTCAGTGACTTCAGTGACTTTCACATATTTAATACAGTGTCTTTTCTGCATAATTTCCCACTATCAAGAAAACATAAATTTCAAAGTCGTAAAATCCTGAATAATCCTAGCAGGTCAATCATAAATGCAGATAAGACATGCAATGAAAAGTTGTAATATTTGCAAATATCAGAATATTTCTGACAAGTTTTTCAAAGTAGCATAAATGCAAATCAATTTTAACTATGCATTTGAAATTGGAATAATTGCATAGTGTCTTATATACTCTAAAAGACCAAATTCTCTAAAATTTCATGAATAGTTAGAATTCTGTTAACATTTTTAACCTATATTAGCCATTAAAAATGTAGATTTAATTTACTTTACTGTACCTGGTGCTAAGATGAATTAACTTCAGTTCATCTTATTCTTTAAACTACAATGAGGTTTTACAAATTTTTAAAAATAGATAATCCCTCATAACCTGTTTCAAGAAGTTTCTCTTAGCTGGGTCTGGCTTATGGTTAAACTAATTGAAGAAATTCTACATTTGTGTTGTCTTCATTATTTCTTCCTTTTATTTATAGGTGGCATTTTCATCTGACTCTTAATTTTCTCACTGAGAAATCCCCACAAAATCTATGTGTGCCATTTATTTTTACACGATGCTCTATTAAAAAAAAATGAACTTTAACATCACTATCTATGCAGTTCCACATTTGGAGTATTCCCTCTTGTTTTGTAGTTTTTATCTCTCAAAAACAAAGCCAAACAAAAACAAATATCTACTCTGGAGAAGAGTCCAGCAAAGCAGGGAGGACGTGAAGACGGTCGGGGAAAGTATGGTGGCAGGGGCGGGCAGCTGCTCTTCACATTTCCATCCACGCTTGGGAAGCAGGAGGAAGGAGGAGGCTCTGGAACTTCGAAGTCCATGCCACACCCAGCTGATACACGTCCTCCAGTGAAGCTCCACTTGCTTAAGGTCCCCAAACCTTCCTTGCATGACCGACTGGGGATTAAGTTTTCCAATACGGGAGTCTAGCTGGACCGTCTAGAAACCATTGTGTATGTCTGAAGACAGTGTTGACTGCTTGAGTCGTGTCCTTGCCGTAAAGGAAGCAGGAGGGTGGGACCGACTTGATTATAGAAGGAGTGGAGCTTGCCTCCATTTTTATTGTCCTTGGGGGAATTACAGGCTTGAATCTAATTTACGACATCATGCTTAGAATGGTATCACAGGACACCAGGATGACCATTGCTGCCCGCTCCTCTCCATATTTGAGCACCCTGTATGCTGGCTTCAGATGAGTCATTTCTTGTTTTCTCAGGGCGAGCTGTATAGCATGCTCCTTGTCTCTCTTTGAGCGCATTGGGAGAACAGGACCCTCTGTTGCGTGTCTCACAGGCAAGCTCTGTGTTTCCTTTGTCTTCATCCCTACATCCTGTGCGGCTAAGCTCTGCCTTTGACTTACAGTTGATATTGGGAAGAATTTCCTTGCTTCTCCCTCAGGATTATCAGATATTTGCTTGGTATTGGTGCAGAATCCTGGCCTCTCCAGGGGAGAGAATTTTTTTTGTTTACTTTCTTTTCTGTAACAGCAGACAGGACGATGGGTCTCTGTGGAGCAAAAAGTATTTACTTCATCCAAACTAGAAAGGGATCTGGGTACAGGCGAGACCTTGTGTGTCCTTCCCAGATGTTTCCAAGCGCTTCCGGCATGCTTTCTTCTCATCTGCCCTGTCCTCAGACTTTTTGAAGGTACCAAGACTAAATGAGCTTCTGAAAGCATTTCTTTCCTATTTGGAGACTGCATTTAGGATTGTGCTGGAATGTATGTTTAGGATTAGAAGGTGACTTGTTTATACACAATTTATCTTTCAGCTGTGGTAAATTGGGGTTGATTTTCCCCACGTACTTCTACGGCACTTTCAATGATGAAGCTGTTGATGTAACTCTTTGCTCTTTGGACTAAATTTATACTTTGGGAATTTGATTCTGTTGGTTGCTTACCTATCTCAGCTCTCCAATGGCTTCCAAAGTATTACTTCTTAGAGTATCTAGTTTTCCTCATTGTGTGAGTAGGCAAAACATTTCACCACCCTTCCCATTCTTTTTTAAAATTATTATCATTATCATTTACTACAGTTTATTCAGTTTGTATCCCAGCTGTATCCCCCTCCCTTGTCTCCTCCCAATCCTATCCTCTCTCCCTCCCTCTTCTCCCCTTCTATTTGACCCTAGCCTATCAGGTCTCATCAGGACTGATTGCATTGTCTTCCTCTCTGGCCTGGCAAGGCTGCTCCCCTGAGGAGGAGGTGACCAGAGAGCCTGTCGCTGATTTCATGCCAGAGAAAGCACCTGCTCCCCTTATTAGGGAACCCATTTGGAGACTGAGTCTATGGGCTACATCTGAGCCTGGGTTTTAGGTCCTCTACATGCCTTGTCCGTGGGGTATCAGTCTCTGCAGGGCCCTCAGGGCTCAGGTTTTGTTTTTTGTTTGCTTGTTTTTGTTTTTGTTTTGTTTCATTTTGTTTTTTGGCTCCATTGGTCTCCTTTTGGAGCTCCTGTCCCCTCCAGGACTTTCCATCTCCCACTTCTTTCATAAGATTACTTGCACTCTGTCCAAAGTTTGGTTGAGTCTCAGCCTCTGCACCTCAATCAGTAGTCTTTCACAGTGCCTCTGTGGTGGCTCCTGTCCTGTTCCCTGTCTCTCCTGCTTCCAATGTCTATTGCATTTGTCTTTCTGAATGAGGATTGAGCATCTTCCCTAGGGTCTTCCTTGTTGTTTAGCTTCTTTAGGAGTATAGTTTTAGTATGTTTATCCTATATTATACGGCTAATATCCAATTATGAGTGAGTATATACCATGTGTGTCTTTCTGCTTCTGGGTTACCTCACTCAGGATGATCTTTTCTAGTTCCCACCATTTGCCTGCAGATTTCATGATTTTCTCATCCCTTCCCATTCTTAACCTGAATTTTATTATCTTTTGTGTCTATAGACTACTGATGCACCCCACTTTTTTCCATTGTAGCTTGCTTGCATTTTCTTTCTTTTTGCTCTGACAAAATTTTTAGAAATTTATCAATTTTATTATTGTCCTCAAAAAAAATGTAATTTTGGCTGCATTCATTTTTTCCCTAAGGAACAGTTTCTATTCCACTGATACTCATGTTTCTGTATACTTCTTTTCCATTTTTTTGTATTGAGTATCTCTTCTTTTTTAAAAATCTTCCAGTTATAAACAACATGTTGATTTTAATTTCTTCTGCTCATATTACAAAATTGATAGGAGTTAAGAGCAAGGCAAAGTCATAGGAGGAAGGTAGGATTGCAGGTCCATGGAAATAAAAATGTCTATGTGTCCAATGGGACTAGAAGTCTGCCATGAAAGCACAGAGGCTTTTCAAAAAAAACCATCCAATCATTGAGCCAAGGATCTGAAGTCCAAAATCCTGGTTCCCCAAGATTGCATCTAATAGACAGTCCTGTTTACTTTCTGGTTCTTCCTCTTCTTGGAACATTTTGATGACACCCACTATTCTTTCCTTTCAGGATGATATCAGCACTGAGCTGGCTTTCTTGATCCTACACACTTTCACACAACTGATAGGCCAATCAGAATCCCATGTTCCCTCCCCAACACCTATTTGCCATTTTCAAATTAAGCAAACTAAATCCAGTTTAAGTGGAGTCCCAGTTCACCTGTAGGAGACATGGTATTTGCCATTTACGGTGTATAAAAAGCCCTGTTCTTTTTAAATTTTTTTATTTGTTATGATTTATTCACTTTGAATCCCAGCTGTAGCCCCCTCCCTTGTCCCCTCCCAATCATACCTGTCCTCCCTCCCTCTTCTACTCCCATGACCCTTCCTCAGTACACTGACAGGAGAGGTCCTTTACTCTGACCCTAGCCTATCAGGTCTCATCACAACAGGCTGCATTGTCTTCCTCTGTGGCCTGGTAAGGCTGCACCTCCAACCCCCACTTAGTTCATTTCAGAGACAGTCCCTGTTCCCATTACTAGGGAACTCACTTGGATTTGAGCTGCCATGGGCTACATCTATGCAGGGGTTCTAGCTTATCTCTATGAATGGTCCTTGGTTGGAGTATCGGTCTCAGAAAAGACTCCTAGACCTAAATACTTTGGTTCTGTTGCTCTCCTTGTGGCAGTCCTGTCCCTTCCATGTCTTTCTAGCTCCCCTTCTTTCCTGAGATTCCTTGCCCTCTGCCCAAAGTTTAGCTATGAGTCTCAGCATCTACTGGGTAGAGCCTTTCAGAGGCCCTCTGTGGTGGGTCCTGTCTTGTTCCTTGTTTTCACCCTCTTCCAATGTCTATCCCATTTGCCTTTCTGAATGAGAATTGAGCATCTCACCCATGGTCTAACTGGATATCTACATGTAGAAATACTCAAATAGAGCCATACTTATCACCCTGCACAAAACTAAAGTCCACGTGGATCAAAGACCTCAACGTAAAACCAGAAATACTAAACCTGTTAGAAGAAAAAGTGGGGAAGAGCCTTGAACTCATTGACACAGGAGACAACTTCCAGAATAGAACACTAACAGCACAGGCTCTAAGATCAACAATCAATAGATGGACCTCATGAAAGTAAAAAGCTTCTGTAAAGCAAAGGACACTGTGGTCAGAACAAAACAACAGCCTAACAGATTGGGAAAAGATCTTCACCAACCCTATATCTAACAGAGGGCTAATATCCAGAATATATAAAGAACTCAAGAAGTTAAACAGCAACAAGTCAAGTAATCCAATTAGAAAAATGGGGTAGAGAGCACAACAGAGAATTCTTATAGAGGAATATAGCATGACAGAGAAACACTTAAAGAAATGCTCAACATACTTAGCAATCAGGGAAATGCAAGTGAAAACGACTCTGAGATTTCACCTTACACACATCAGAATGGCTAAGATCAAAAACTCAAGTGACAATACATGCTGGAGAGGATGTGGAGAAAGAGGAACCCTCCTCTATTTCTGGTGGAAATGTAAACTTGTACAACCACTTTGGAAATCAATCTGGTGCTTTGTCAGACAATTAGGAATAGTACTACCTCAAGATCTAGCTATACCACTATATTTTTTGGCATATATCCAAAATATGCTCAAGTATACAACAAGGACATTTGATCAACCATGTTCTAGCAGCTTTATTCGTAATAGCCAGAATCTGGAAACAATGCAGAGGTCCCTCAGTTGAGGAATGGATACAGAAATTGTGGTACATTTACACATTGGAATACTACTCAGCAATTAAAAACAAAGAAATCATGAAATTTGCAGGCAAATGGTGGGATCTAGAAACGATCATCCTGAGTGAGGTATCCCAGAAGCAGAAAGACACACATGATATGTACTCACTTATAAGTGGATATCAAACATATAATATAGGATAATCATACTAAAATCTGTACATCTAAGAAAGCTAAGCAAAAGCCCTGCTCTTGCACTTACTTGGCAGCTCATTTTTGAGACCCTCCCTTCTCTAAGAAGCTGCTACTTTTTTCCCCAACAAAACATTGCTTGCTTGACTTTCTTATAGGGTCCTCACTCATTGCTCTTTAGGATCACTATCCTGAAGCCACTGCTTCAGCTAAATCTACTGAGCCTAAGAGAGATTCCATTTCACTCAACCTACAACAAATTATTGAAATCTAGACATTTCCTGAAAAACAAGGTTTCTGCTACATCACAAAATTTGAATTTTCATTGCATTTTATTTGAAAAAAAAAGCTGCAAAATATTTTTATGTAAATATGTTTCTAAATATGTTTAGTTTCTATGAAAAAAACTCAGTATTTCCTTTTGTTTGATTTTCATTGGTTCATATGAATTTAATTCTATGTAGTGCTCTAAGAACATACTTTGTATTACCTCAGAGACTGTTCTTACACAATGCAGTAGGATATTGTCTGTCAGTAAACTGTGCAGGTTTAATAACATAAACAGTAAATCTGGATATAGGTTCTCCTTGGAGGTGTGTGTGTGTGTGTGTGTGTGTGTGTGTGATGATTTTCATGTTAATGACACTGAAACATACACTGTCACTATACCCAACCGTGTTCTGTAGGGTGTAGTTGCCATATATAACAGTACTTAATATCTCTGTGCTTTCTCCGTGCACACTGTGCCAAACACTCTACTCACGTTTCATCCACAAAATACTTCTCACGAGCCTCCTTCTAATTTCTTCTCGTCACTGGGTGACCTTGGCACACATTCTAAACACTAGCATGAACAAAGTTATCAACAGAGTACTTTGTGCTGGACTCTGTTGCCACAATTATTTCTCATGGATGTAAGAGGTGTCGATGGTGTTTGAGAAAGCTCAGACCCATTGCTGTTGAGCAGCCCACTTCCTTTGACTGTGAGGGTCTCTGTGTCCTCCAAAGCCATTACAGTTCAACACAACCTAAGAGGCAATCTTGGCTCAAACTTTGGAAGTCTGACCCTGAGTGTTTTTTTAAGGGATGTTTAATCACAGCACAATTTGATGAAAACATTTCTGGTGATAATTAACTTAATGTTGTGTGTAAAATAATCTATACATAAATCATTTTTAGGAACAAAGTAAGTTAAATTAATATCAGATGTGACTACATGAAAATTCTTTGTAACGTACGTGTGACACTTTCCATAAAGATGGGTTCTATGGATTAACTGAGAAAAACAAGCTTATGATAAGGGTCTGGGGGAGGGCCCAGTGTGTGTTGCAGAAACACAGATAGTAGAATGATCAGCATGCTGGAATGCACATCTGCTCCCAGCCTTCTGGGCAGATGAGAGATATTTCATACCTTTCCTTGAAGGAAAAACCCTGTGTGCTAAAATCCCATGTTCCCCTAATGCTTATCAAAGAGCCCAAAACATTTACGCCTCACACATCTGAGCAGCTTACCATGTAAACCTCCTCTTCCCTTGGGTTCAAGACTCCGTCTGTTGTACTTCCACCCAAGACATGCCTCTCTTGGTAAGACTCACAATTTTACTCTTTGAAATAAAAAATTCAAGAATATACACTATGACCCATTTTCTTATATTACTCATCTGTTCTGTTTTGCACATTGCCTTGTTATAAAGTCTACAAAGGAAGAGGATCTGACCTTCAAATCTGGTGAGATAGCTGACTGTACCCACAGGCAACCATCTTGTTCTCAGGATCCTTTCTTTGCTTCTCTGTATGTTTTTCCAAGTCTAAGAAGATTGGAACAGGATGATCCTAGTGCCTGATAGTAGAATGACTGCCTAACTATGGTGTAATAGGGATAGGATGGGAATCTGGATGTTGGAAGGCATGAAGCCTTCTGAGCCCTGACTTTGGAAATCATCCTGCTGATATTGACTTCCGTGGTAACATCTCTCCAGCATGCCTGAACAGTTTTCAAAGACTCATTTTTTTTCAAAACAAAGATTACTAAGACTTAATATTATAATAGCATAATTCTCTCCTTTTAGTTCACAATTTAGAAAATCCTAGGGTTTTGATTTGACCCAAAGGCTACATGGAAATATCACCCAAATTTTGCTAAACTTGGGTTAAAAAACTCAAGCTGTATGAATTTTGAGTTATGTAAAATTATAATAAAAATTTCTTGTCATCACTTTTTTTACTTTGAACTCAATAGGATAACTGCTTATGTCACTGAATAAATGTATAAAAGCATCATGAAAGGTAGAAGGATCTGTAGTCTTTCTTACAATGGAGAAAAGTAATGGCCAAGACACAAAACACCAGTCAGAGATGTTGTGTCTAAAGCATAGACACTTAAGCCAGCCTGTTGCTTGTATTCTATATGATGTTTGGTGGGAACATGGGCCTATGTGTTGCTTGTGACTAGTTGTGTGTTATGAAGGCAGTGTATTATAGCTGTAACAGAGCTTGGATAAACTCCAAAACTTTATACCATTCTAGCCGGTTACACTGCTCATATGCTGACTCCCAACGACTATTTAAAAAAAAAATGAGCCAGAAACAGATTAGTTTTTAGACAAACAAAAACAGATTGTTGTGGGGAAAAAAAGAAAGCAAATAAACACTGTTCAAATAAACATTTGTGTGATTATGATGTGAAACTGCTTCTCTGTAGGGTAAAGGGTTAAATTTTGTCACCCTGTCATTTGACTGTTTAAATTACAAGTGGTTGAACAACACATGATAATTTTCATGCTGCTTCTTAAAAGGAGGAACTAAATCAAACATATGAGAAGCAGCTCTCTGTACCAGAAAAGAATGCGGCATTGTCATCTTCAAAAACAAGCTGGAAACAAGAGCTTTTTGAACTAAGTTGTTTAGAGTTTTACCTTTCAAGCTTCTTTCTTTTCCATCTACTGTTGTGTCTTCCATTTCTGCATCATAAAATGTCTCTTTGACCGATTACTCAGGTCTTCATTTCCTTGGGAGTGTCCCTGCGCCACACCAAATGTGATGTATGCTGTGTCCCTCTTAATCTCCATGATATCAGTTCAATTATCAGACATATCCTAGGATGGGAGGGAGAAGTGGGGCTCCCTTCATCCTCCTCTGAGGAGATTTAAGGAGAAAAGGTAAAAGTGATATCGCATTAGGTCTTGTCACTGTCCTTTGTGTCTTTTGCGTCTCTTTTCGCTTCGCATGGTCACATATTTTGAGAGCTGGGCTGCAGAGCTTCGCGTGTGAGACTAGAGTATCCGGGCTTCTCTGTTTACGCAAACCTCTTCCTTTCTGCCTTTGTCTACATGCAAATCCTTCAGTGGGAGCTGTTCTGACTTAGACGTCCTCTCTGGTAGGTGATTTTCATTCTTGTAGACAATTTTCTTCAACTGCTTATTGCTAATGAGTCATTCTGGGACATGAAGGAATGGAACTCAGGAGTCAGGCTGCTGGGAATTACCTCCAGGCACTGTGCTTTGTTCTACAACACATTCTTGTTACACACAGAGGGACTAGCTTAACTGTGAATTGTTTTCCACAGACAATGACCTGAAATACTCTGCACTTGTAAAAGTTGCTTGCCACTCTGAATTCTGTTTAGGATGCCAACACTTCTGAGGCCAAGGTTCAGCCTGTACCTGGATTTCAGTGGCAAGCACAAAAATGGGCTTTTATGGTTATTTTTTATTTTTACATTTTCATTCTAAGCACCTTATATTTTGCCAACGATGTGAATAGGCTTACTGAATTTTTGAAGCCGCACTTGTCAGCTAAATTCTCATAAATAATAAAGCAATACTTGGTAATTCAAATTTTCATGCCAATCATTCCTGCCAAAAATTATACCTCAAATGTAGTTATCAAAGGATAACACAATATACCTTCAAAACAAAAGTTATTTGGGAGGGTCTGAAACTAAACAAAACACCTATTTCAATTCATATTTACATAAATATAACAAAAAATGAAGAGCTATGAACACATTTATAACATGGCAAACAAAAATATTAATAAAGATGTACTTATTTCATATAAAATTCATATACATGTTATACAAAACAATCCTTGTTCCCTTTTTTGGGTCTATCTATTTTCATTTATGTGTATGGGTGTTTGGCCCACAGCTTTGTCTGTGAACCACGTGAACAGAATGCATGAGGAACAGAAGAGGACATCAGATCTCCCGGAACTGGAGTTACATAGTTGTCGGCTGTCGTGTGGGTGCTTAGAATTAAACCTGGGTCCTCTGGAAGAGCATTCAGTGCTCTTAACAACTGAGCCATCTTTTCATCCTCAACCTTTGTTCTCCTTTAATGCCTTCTGGGAGTGCTTGGACTGTTTTTTTTTTTTTTTTTTTTTTTTTTTGTTTTTTTTTTTTTTAAATATTTTTAAGAACTTTTCTATCGATTCTTTGTGAGTTTCAAATCATGCACCCCAGTCCAGCTCATCTCCCTGCCATATCTGACCTCATATCTGACTTTTGCCTTTGCAATATCCTCCCCTGAAACAAAACACACACACACACACACACACACACACACACACTAAAGAAAGCATAGGAAATGTCTTATCATAGAAGCTATAGTATGTCACTGTGTGTCCCACAGAGCTCTGTCCACACATCTTCTCTCACAAATGTTTACTGCAATGAATCATTGGTCTGGTTCCAGATATCCGGCTTCTATGACACCATCAATATTGGATCCTCATTGGCTCTCTCTTACCAGTTATCCTGTTGTTGCTCTGTGTCATGGAGATTCTGTAGCTTCGGAATAGCAGGAGTGGCCCTTTATTTATACCAATCATTTATACCATACCTCATGGCAGAGGAGTGGTGGGCCTACTCTCCCATGCTCTCATCCTTGGAGGCTGCCTGCCTGTGCCTTCTCCACCAGGGTCAGCTGTGTTGTGCTGTTCAGATGAAGTGTAGGGCCCAAGAGCTCATGGCCCTCAGTGGCATCTCAGGCTGTGACCTCACCGTGTCCCCAAGTGGCCGACTGGCCACTCACAAGTGGCTATTCCTCTCTACTCTCGAGTCTCCAGTTCCATCTCTCTTCATAACATCCAAGCTTCTCCACTTCTCTCACCCATCTCACACACTGTGGTGGCTCCCACTGCAGCCTGGCGGTGCAGCTGGAGGCCCTGGGTGATAAATTCCACCTGTGTTGTCAGGCCCTGCAGCAAGTGGGCGTCTATGGCCCACCTGTGCTGAACACAGAAGGCAGGGCTGTTGGGGGCACAGCAGTTTGTAGGTCTCTGTCTCTCTTCCTCCTCCCACACAGCGCTGCCTGGCTTTGATCTGACTTTTATGAGTCCTAAGCATAAGAGATCTTTGGCCACCAGGCCAGGCATCAAACTAAGATGAACAAAGGACTACCATCTGCTTTGCCATGACTGATATAAGAACAATACCACACAAGATCTCTTTGCCCATTAGGGGAGCCTAGACCAGTTTTTGAATAACTTTTTCTACTTCTGCCTCAATTCCCTACTTTCTCCTTCATTATCATCCATTTTTGTAGTTTAAAGAGATATCTTCATTTCCTTTCAACCTCTCTGCCTTCTAAAGAAATCATCTCATGATAAGACATCATTGCTAGTAAGAGCTACTTAAAATTTTGTTGGCTACAATACACGTGGAAATATCTTGCTGTTATAAATACTGAATTCAAGTCCTTTCCAATTAGAGTGCAGGCAAACGTCTAGGTACAACTTTCAGTTCTTCGTTATACATTATATAGTCCAAGCAAAAATAAGAACATTTGTCATTGGTCAGTGAGTTCTAAAGATAACAGGTGAATAGCAACAGGAAATTTTTTGTATCATGGAAAATTTAAGTCACATTGCTTATGATTAGTAATAATAGTATTTATTAAGTCTCTGGCAAACTTTCTTGTATATTTTTCATAAGGAATGCTATCAGAGAAACAAAACATTGTGGGATAAGGGTACATGAATTATTTAAATTCTAATGTGCTTTGCATTTGGTTAATAAATGTGGTATAGCCTTGATAAAAATGTTGTGTTATATAAAGTTAAAGTCAGGTCATTCCTCTTAAAGGCTCACCCATTCTCAGCATCACCATACCAGATATAAAGTATAAAGGGACAAATCGCATCCAATTCATAACACTCCTTGCCTGTTCCCCATGACTCACACCATTGTCACAGATGTAAAATTCGGTCATTTGCTTTCCATCACCAATAAATTACAACCCTGCCAAAAGTCCAAATCCAAATCGGACTAGAGACTCAAGACAAAGCAAGTCGTACTTACCATAGTGAGTAGATATAATGGCTGTGCTGCTGTTAAGAAAGAAGGAGAAAAACAAAACAAACACGCACAGAAAAGGATTAATTACCCTAGACTATAAAGGATTGCAGCAGGGCCAAACATGAAATCATAAAGCTGCAAGTGCACTGTCCTACTCCCACTGAAATGGTAGACCAAAGCAAGAAGTGCAGTGTTCTACTCCCACTGCTAGAGTGGCATCCTGTAAGACAGACAGACAGCACTACCCTCAGAGCTGTGCTGGCTGCTGCCAGCGTGGCTCGTCTCTTGGGCTGACATTTCGGACTCCACAAGGTTTCCCTAGGTGTGTGTTGCTCACTGTTAGTGACTCGCACCTACTGGAACTTTGAGAGCAGAGGTCCTCCTCTCTTGATGTCACTGGGCTGACAGAGAACTTCCCGGTTTCTTTGAAGACTCAGTTGAGTCATGTGATATTTTGCTAGAAGCTCTTATGAGAGGGCACGTGATGTTTTTTGGAGGCTGGCTTGTGGGTGAGTATGTGATGTTTTGCTGTGAGCTCTCTCATGCGAGGGGGCTGACTTTGGCCAGATGAGACATCCGTGGGTGGACTGTAAGGAGAGGAGATATATAGAAGCCCATGGACAGTGAGAGATCACTTTTTGGATTAACATCGCTGAGCTGGTCTTTGTGCTTCAACACTTGACTTTGCAGAGAGAAATGTTCCAGAGAACTTCTCAGGGCAATCCAACTGAGTCTTGTGGCTTTCAATGACTTGACCCCATCTCCTGAATCATGCTGTTTTGTGTTGCTGTTTGGTGTTGGCCTTTGGACTGGACTGCTGGTATCCAGACAATGAAGAAACTACTTCTAAAAAGGTCTACAACTCCCTTTACTTAATAACCTTCTTTCTCACCTACCTCTGGTCAGTGGGTCGAAGAGAGGTATAAGTGTTTAAGAACCCTAAATAAAGTAGGTTAAGTGAAAAATCTAAGCCTTCTGGAAGAATCTCTGCAAGAACTCCACCCCTGCAACAGTTGACTTCTTGCTCTCCCATGTTTTTCTTGATAACCTCAGTTGAGGATACAAGTTACCATAACTCTTAGATTCTACTTGCCTGTAGAATCAGCACTGTGTGGATGGCACCAGGAAGCATGTGTGAGTGAGAAATCCAGGGGACAATGGGGTCTGTTAAAACAACTTCTACTCTCTTATGGTGACACAAATGATCTCATTACCTTCTGCCAAGCTCCACTTCTTAAAAATGTTACCAATGCTCAGCATTCTAACACTTAGGATCAAGCTTGTAGCATGTGAACCTCTGAATAAAAGAAAAAATTCAAATTACAGTAGGCAATTAACATGTTCACAGAAAATAACCAATAATTCATCCTTCTGATAGCACATAGTGCACAAGAAAAATTATTGCAGTCATTTCTAAAGCTATTTCTGATACCGTCTGAGTGAATGAATCTCAAAGTTGGAATTAAAAATGTTAATGAATAAGAAGCAAACACGGTAAAATGTTACACATATCCATAAATGAGGAAATATTTTAGATGCTAATTTATGTGCACAGATGTTGCAGTAATACCTATACAAAACTTCTGTTTTAATAGTTTGTGAGAAAACTTTTGCTGTGTGTGTGTGTGTGTGTGTGTGTGTGTGTGTGTGTGTTTCTATGGGTACTGGAGGGAAAGTATTTTAAAAACAGAATCTAGAGTTAGGACTTACAGCAAATTTGAAATATTCTTCTTAACAGTCTTATTTTGCTGTTATTTTGTAGTTTTTTTTTTCTTTTAAGAGGGTAATCCCTCTGACTAGTCAGTAAACAAAATCATTTCCCCAATACAGTCTCAATCACATGAATGTATGGCTTAATACAAAATCTGTGGATGAAAATAAGTGTGCTTCAAGGGACTAATGTATGTAAGCCTCTGGCAACATATTTTGTTTTTAAAATCACTTGAGGCTGTTTTAAGAAACTTCATCATATTATGTGACAGTCCACAGATTTTAAAGTCTGCCTGTACCTCTTGAGAAAGATCATTTTCTGATTACAGTAACTTTCAATACCAATAATATACTTGAGAGTTAGTTATATATTATGTTGTTGATTAGCTCAGCAACAAAAAGTTGAATCTTTGGTAAAGAATAATAGAAAAATTGAAAGTTTCCAAACTTTACAATGACAGCTATTGTCCAGTCTTTTATCTGGTACAAAAAAAAAAGATTTTAAGTTATCACATCCACTTTTACATCAAATAAAACTTGAAAAATCAATGATTTGTGTAGATACTTCAAGCAAAGGTAGATCAAAAGGCCAGCCTTACCCCAAATCCGAAGAGGCACATGCTAGCAGACACATGCCCCCCCTGGCAGAATCTAACAGATGTGATCTCTAAGAAATGTGTAAGTCTGTGCAATGCCAGGCTTAGCAAGGGCAAGCAGAGGAGTAGAAAGCTTCCAGAAGAGAATTTTAAGGGACCTCTGATAATTTTCATGGCTTTGCTGCCAATACCTGCCCTAGCACCCAGGGGTTTTTGATGAGAAATCTATAATAAACTCTCCTGACCCGGACAGCGGATGAGAAAAAAAATCAAAACTCTTTTGACATTCACTCGTAAGGCCTCCAGTTAAGAAATGCCTGCCTTTCAGAGCAGGACAAGAACTAGACCAACTAAAGAAATATAGGCTTCCCCTCCTTTGCTGAGGGGACAAGGCCAAGAAGAAACACAGAGTTGCAGGCCAGCAGGATGAGAGCCTGCAGCACAGACCTGTTCAAACTCTGAGATACAATTACAATATTAAAGGGCAGTCCTTTTCTCTGACACTATGCTTCCTTTCTCTACACCAGGGCTCCCAAACAATTAGGAGATTGTAGAAAAAGAGAACTATGGACCATGCTACATTTAACAAGTTATGAGTGAAGGGGCAAAATAAAAAGACATCACAATATGAACACAGACAAATTGAACCTCCTGGAACCTGGAGCTATAGCAACCAGTAGAGTCAGGTCAGGGGCTAACATAACTCTTTGCGCCAAAGGACCATTTTCTTTGCCTGCCTCCTCGGTGCAGCCTACAGTGTGAGTCTCATAAAGGCTATTCAATCCCTATTTCATTCATTTAATAAATGTTCCTTCTTTTCAACTAGCAAGGAGAATAGAAGTATCAAAGTCACAGAAACCACTGATGTTAGAATTATTAGGCAGGCAATTTGAAAACAAATATAATTAATATGGTAAGAAAATTGATTGGAAAATTATGTGACTATGACATGAAACAGCATGTGGCTGGAGTATGCAGAAGACAGAAAGTCTGACAAGTCAAGAGATGTTGGAAATAAACAGTGACTGAAATAAAGAATTTTCTCAAAGGCACAACCAACATGTTGACTTTACATTGGATAAAAAAGACACACTAAGCGTGGGAGAAACATGACCAAAACAATGATGGGCTAACTTCTTAGAGTGGCTAGCACTAGAATTATCATAACAGCAGTCACAACAGCAAATGCTGAAGAGGATGTTGAGAAATGTAGACATTGCTGATAATGTGAATTAGTAGCCATTATGGAGAATTATATGGGGCCTGCCCAAATAAGCAAATATGTGATTCTCATGAGATGGTTACCTAAGTATAGGGCATATATACAAATCAAATGAAATCAGAATATCAAAGAGATGCCTGTACTCATCTGTATTATTTCACTATGTAGAAGAAATCTTTTGTGTCCATATAAAAGCAGCATCTGTAAAAACAAAACAAAACAAAACAAAACCTATGGCCTATGGGAAAGGGTAAAATAGAAGGTGAGACATCCTGCAGGCAGAAAGGATTCTGGGATAGAGCCAAGGCATGCAAAATTTGCTGGGGAAGATGTGAGGAGGACAGATGTGTGGTATATGAGCACAGGTAACAAGCCACATGAAAGAATGTGAATTAGAATAGACAGGTTATTTTAAGTTGTAAGCTAGTCAGAGAAGAGCCTACTTATATGGCCTAGGTATTTGTAATCATATTTTAAGTCTCATGAGTCTTTATTCTGGAAACTTGGGTCCAGGAGGAAAAGTACGCACTTTACTACACAATATTCACAAGGGTAAAGACATGGAATCAGCCCTCGGTGCATGAATAAACTAAACAGAACATATTAAGAGTGTTGTGCTGTGATACTGGTTTCCGAACACTAAAAGAGAACAAGGGAATACTCTAAACTGCCTATTGATGATGAATTAGATAATTTCAGCTACAGGAATCAATTCCTAGGAAGAAAACAACAGGCAAAATTGAAAAGTAATATATACATAACCAGCCACATGACTTCTAGAGAAATTGAATCAATAACTCAAAACCTACAGAAATGTAGAACTTTATGCCTGGATATTATCAGAGAATTCTACAGAAAAGTAATAGAGGAGATATTATTTAACTACAGGATCACCCAGAAATAGTTTTAATTCACTATAAGACTGTATTCTCTAAAACCAGACATGTTATAAAAAGCATACAGAAGAAGCTATACATCAAAAGAGACACAATTTTCTTAACAGATAATCCAAAGGATAGTGCAATGGTACCAAGTAGTTCATTTCTTGGAACATGAGGTTGTGCAACACTGGTTGAATGAATCCAATGATCAATGAATCCAATTCCTATTATTGGACCAAATAAAGAAACATCCTATACTTTCAGTCAGAGACACAAAGAAACCTGACAATGCTCAACACTTACTTCATGAAATGGATAGAAGTATACAACCGTAAGCTAGTAAAGGAAGCACATAAAACCATTACAGGTCCCTCATAGATGGTAAAGATGGAAACAAAGCATACTGCAAAGAGACATGACAGCCTTTGAGGGTACTGTCAAACCCTGGGTTATAGTTTGGATGTAAAACATTATTCATAAGCTTACAGGAGTAAACAGTTGGTCCCTAGGTGGTGGTGGTGTTTTGGGAGGTTGGGGAACCTTCTAATGTGGAGATTGTCCAGAAAAACATAAGAGCATGGTTTCATGATTTATAGGCTATATTACATATATAGGTTATATTGCCTGGATCCAGGAAACATCTCAGCTTCCTAGTCTGCTGAGATTCAAGCAAGCCATACCTGCCTGTCCATTGTCACAGCCATGAGCCATTCCCTTCATACCCATCACCGTACGTCTCCACTATGGTGTACTGTGTCATTTCCAAAGCACCAGCCAAAAAAGATTTGTTCCTCCCTTAACTTGTTTCAGCATGCAATTGGCTACACCTATGTGAATAGTCATTGTGGTCTATGGCCATTGCTCTATGAGCATTCCCAGTGTCCTCTGGTCTCAGAAGCTAAGCAATGTTGGGCCTGGTTAGTCTTTAGCATTGGAGAGAATAGTCACAATTATGCATACATTTTGAAGAATTCATGAGGTAATAATATGTGCTTTAGAGAAAATGCATCAGTCATATGTAACTAATGTAATCATAAAAGCCAGCTCCTATGATCCACAGGTATGTGGGTTCAAGAGCTCTGTTCTGAGCAGCTAAGAAGCCATTTTGTTTCAAATCTCAGGAGCTCTGAAACATGCAACTACCTCATGTGAAAGGCACAGATTTATGCCTTGTTACAGGAGTCAAACACATCCGATCACACTCAGCCTAAGACATAAATCCACCTATCATGACAAAACACAGCATGCTTAACATTCATAGCACTGGACAGTTGGCAGCTGCGGGGAGGTGGCTCCTGGCAGCCATGTTATATTCATATTCCTCTCTCCTGCGATTCCCCTGGAATTCACGCTTTTCCTTTCTGTTGAAATATCTTTTTAGAATATCTCGGGTTTTTTTTTTCCAGTTTTCAAAGGGTCTGAGAATGAATCCCAAAAGCCTATTCAACTCTTTCCAATTTTACTTACACTTCTAATCCTTTATACTTTCAAAAGAAGAAAAAGAGAAGAGTTTCTATAGTCTTAAAATGTATTTATTCATATAACAGCATTTTATATAAACATTTCAGTAATACAGTTACGTCACAGCAATGAGAGTTGCCCTTGAACTTTGTGGCTTTGCCACTTTTTAGTTGAGGATTCTACTGTGATGCAATAAATGTTAACGAGTCCCCTTACGCAAAGCTCCATGATCAGAGTTTTATACATGAGAGACACAGTGATGGCTTCCGTTGCATGCCTCCAGAAGTTCAGATGTTTACATTCTACCTCAAGAGATTCAAGCAGTAACTGCATTGAAGATATTTAAAGAGAGATGGAATGGAGTCAGAGGAGTAGGCCTTAACCTAATGTTTAATGTCCTTAAAATGTATACACAAGCATGTACAGAGTATCACCACTGTGAAGATACACCAAGGAGAACTACACACACCAGATTCCCACGACTCTCAGAAGGAATCAAGCCCATGACTCCTTGGATTGGGTGTCTAGCTTCTAAAATTATAAGAAAACAAAATTCTATTGTTTAAGCCACTCACTCAGTCTGTGGTACTTTGTGTAATAAGCACAGAAACACAGAGATACAGTATTACATACCACTAGTTATCATTAGCAATTTCTTCAGCAAAATAGTCTGTGTGGTCTTTCTATGTATATTTAATTTTTAGACATGTGGTAATCAGGAAAGGCTACTTCTTTCTTTAGAATAAATTTTATGTTACAACCTCACGAGACAAAAGACGTTCAGTAAAATCAGATGTGTCTAAAGCACATGGTGAATGTAATAGATTTATTTCTGTTTAGTCAGTAATCTTTCCCCCTGACTGCTATGGTTACTCAGAAACTCACGCGTAACTCCCATCTCTCCCGTTAGTACTATGGGCTCCTGTTGAAATCAATCTTTATGTTAGAAGCTATAAATTACTTAAATGCCAAGCTTGGAACTCCAAGAGTCAGTTTGTAATTGCAGCTGAGATTCTGATTCCAAATCAGAAATCATCTGTTACAATTCCCTGAGTGTGTTCAAGGAATCACATTCGAGACTATTTGAAACTCAATCAACTATGATTGTCTTGATTTCTGAAATGTGTAGTGTAGTTCCTGGCATTGAAATGCAAGATTTGAGGGCAGAACTGAATAAATATAAGCAAATACACAAATAGACTTGGATAAGAAAAAATAAAAAAAAAGCAAACTAAAATGATTCTGAAATGAACCTGACAGGATCTCGAATAACACAGAAATTGGGCCTCTGGACATACCTGTGGCTATTATCTTGATTTTATAAGTGATGGGGTCCATCTTAATTATGGAAACCATTCCTGGCATGGGGTGTCTTTGTTATAAAAGGTGGACAAAGCAAACTGAGCATGCCTCTGTCTGTCTATCTGTCTGTCTGTCTATATCTATCTATGTATCTATGTATCTATGTATCTATGTATCTATGTATCTATGTATCTATCTATCTATCTATCTATCTATCTATCTATCTATCTTTATCTCTCTGTGTCTTGTATGTGGATGCAATGAGACCTGGAACTGTAACCCAAAATAAATCTTTTCTGTCCTAAATTGGTTTGAATAGAGTATTTAATTACAACAACAGGAAAAAGAAAATAAAAGAAAACCAAAGACAGTGCTCATAGCCATATAGGCTGTAACTGAGTGTTAACTGAACCAACAAAGTAGTTGAGGTATTAGTAATCAGAGCAGCATAGACTTAGAGTTTAAAACCATCTTAATAATCAGATTTTGTGCATCTCCCCAACCTTACAGACAGGTTGAAGAAGAGGTGTAAAGCCACTTTACCTCATTCACATAGAACAGCTAAAGGAGTGAGCTCGTGTTCCCTGGATTACCTCTGACCCTTGTTCTTTCATTCTTGAGGAATCGATAATGAAAATAAAACAGACTTTAGGACAGGGGAGAATTAAGTATTATGAACACTGAAAATACATTTTTTCCAAATCAAAACAAATTGGGCTCAGTGTTACTTCATTTTGTCTATGTCTTAATGCAACTGTCCTGTGACTAAAAATAGCCACTCTCAAAACTCCTGAGAGCCTGAGACAGCAGGGCAGAAGTCCATGGATGCTGGTGATATTGTGCAGAACATTTAAAGTGGAAAAACAGCTAATTGCCACAAAAGGAAAAAAAAAGAGACATGCATTCCTGGGCCAGGATGGTCTTTAATAATTTACGTTGTTAAACAGAGATTTAAAATACACTTCCCCTTAAATTGTCTTCCTCACCATGAAGTAGCACTGAGTGCACCTGGGAGTAACAGGACGCAGACTGGCCACCCTCTGCCCTTCTGAAGGAAGACAAACTTACGTTCCTGTGGTGTCACACATTGTAATCATGGTGAAATTTATTTTTTATTTCTTGCAACAAATGGACTGAAAGTTAAAAAGAGCCTGTCAAAATATTATCCTGCTCTCGGTGTTTTTGAATTTTTATACATGTGTCAAATATGCATATGTTTTGAATTTGAAAATAAAATCCATATTGTGTTGCTCTCCCAGGAGGCTGCTCAACTAACAACATTCTAGTGAACAAGCGCATCACAAAGGGAAATAATGTGTTCTGTTTAAAGACCCTCTTGGCTTACAGAAAAGTGTTCTTTCTCTGATGCTTCTGAGTTTAAAGGCATCAAACAAACAAGCCAGCAACCGCTACAACAAAATAGCCAGACTTTTCTGATGTTATCTAAAGTGAAGAATTTTGAATAACTTATTCTTGCTAGTCTGATAGATCTGGATTCCTTTATTCCATTGATCATATCTCCATGAACGAGGTCTTTTCAAATGTATTTAAGCCTCTTCCCTGATTCACTAGTTAGCCTATAGAATATTGTAGTATATGAAATAGAAAAAGAAATAATGCTGAACTTTGCCTTATATCTGCAATTTTGCAGTGTGTCTGGTAAAAAGAATAATAATTATTATTTAGTCAGAAATTTTAATATTAAAATATTTTCACGTAACTTTAAGCCCAGTTTTATTTTGTGCTTCATTAAATAAACAAATAAAAATACAATAGCCCTCTTCAAGGCCTTTCTACATACTTGGAAAAGCCAAAGCAGATAAAGCTAAGAAATCTTTAGTGAAATAACAATTTGAAGCAATTCTATAATTTAATGTCTGGTCCGTTGAAGTGAGTGGACGGAAACATTTCCCCAATGGCAAGGATGAGTGTCTGCCATTTATTTATCTGAAGTTCTCTGGCAGCACTAGAACATCTTTCTTTCCCTGCAGCTGTTTGTTCTGTGTGACAGGAGAGATAATCACATCCACTGAGCTGAGCAGCTAGCTTAGAAAAATTGATCTCCAGGGAGCGGCACCAGCTCCGCCTTCATCCCCATCTCACATCTCAGAAGAAATAAAGCGAATCAGTTATGTGGTAAATTCTCAGATTCAGAGCGGCATTTGGAATGGCTCTATCTGGTAGAACTTTTCTGTATGTGAGTGACATGTCCGTTAATGCTGGCAGCTTTAACCACACACAGGCAATTGGCAAAGCTATCATAGAAATACTGACGAGAATGGGGAAATCTCTAAATATGACAGAGATTAAACAAAAATGGACCTGGTGAGCTGTAATAGGAGAGGCTTTGGGTGTTTGAGGTTATTAGCAAGGTGACCTTTCTTCCAGCCTTATCTTTGAGTTGGGAGGATTCAAACTGTGAAAAGCTTTTTAATTATTTATTTATGATGGAACATGATTACAGGTCCCATAAGTCTTTAGCTTGGACTATCATAAACCTCACTATGAAATCAAAATCGATTCTTTGGCACATGTTTATAGATGGTCACAAACTTCAGCAAGCCTCCCAGTACAAAGAATGTTGTTGCTGGCTCTTCCCTGTGTGGTTTTCTGTGCTCTTTTGGCGCTGCCTCATACTTGAAGATTCAATCCCAGTTATAGGAACTGCACAAGGTATTTGCTTTTAAGCCCCAGAGCCTGACAATTCTACCCTATTTACCCTCGCTCAACACACTTCAACCTCAGATCCTAAATTTTCTTTATAAGTCTTGTCTATGAAGATAAATCAATTATCTAATGACCAGGATCTAGCTTTATTTGTATCTAATTCCCATTTGTTTAAAAACCGCTACATTATTAATGATAAATCTGTGTGTTACGTAGTATATATGCCAATGAACAAATCCTACTGTCTCCCTACATAATGTGTTTTGTGTGTGAATAATTATTAAAATCTATTTTTATAGTATAAAAGTGTTCAGTAAAATTCTTATTTTAAGCATAAAACCATTTTGCCAGGTTGTTATCTCTGTTACCATCTGATCCAGATTTTTCTTTCTGCTTTGTGCTTATAATGCCACCCTTTTTCTGACAAGGGACCTTGTCCTAGGGTTTTTATTGCTGTGAAAAGACACCATGATCATGACAACTCTTGTAATGAAACATTGAATTGAGGCTTTCTTACAGTGCAGAGGGTTAGCCCATTGGCATGGTGGGAAGAATGGTGGCACGCAGGCAGGCACGGTCCTAGGCAGGTAGCTGAGAGTTCTATATCTGGATCCACAGGCAGGAGGAAGAAACAGTGAGCCACACTGGTCTTAGCTTGAGCGCCTGAAATCTCAAATTCTACCACCAATGCTATACTTTCTCTAACAATGCCACATCTAATTTACTTATGATAATCATAGATTATCTCCTAGCATTTGAATTCCTCAAACTCAGCTCTGTCTACACTGTGATGCCACTGATTTCTGAAAGATAGTTCTGTGCAAAAAAGTCTGCTATCTGATGTATTATCTGTTTTTAAACTTTGATGTTCTGCACTCACGTCAGGAGCATGTACATTCTGAGCTGATGTCATGGCATGGATGTGCAATGTATTTGAGAAATGTTTGTCCCCAGCTAATGGTGTTTCTGGGAAATTGTGGAAATGTTGGGTCTGAAAAACATGGCCTGCACAGATAGTGGATGTTTGTGGCTATAGCCTGGCTGGCTGCCAGCCTGTGCCTTCTGCTTTAGAACACCATCATTCATAATCTAGCTACACTGTAAGCTCAAACCGCCAAGGACAGAGCTGCCTCAAGCACCATTCCTTCCCCATCCGAATGGACTGTGTCTTATGAACTGCGAACCAAAATTATTCCTTGAACTTCAAAGAACTTACTTGTGTCAGATATTCAGTCATAGTGATAAGAAAAGTAACAAAATAGTCCCCAGCAATTTCACATTCTGCAAGGATTATAGAGACATCGATAAAAAAAAAAAGAAAGCACACACACACACACACACACACACGCAAACACACACCAACATTCTTTACACACTCGCATACACATTTCCAGGTCTATTTGTTTTCATCCTGTTAACTAAAAGTTCCACTGGACTTCGAAAGATGATGATTATCTGATGTTCTCAGCTTTAAAGTTCAGAGAACTATGCGAAATGGGCCAGGCCAGCGCTTCTGAATTCTTGAATCAGCTGGTCACTTTTAAATCAACACCAAACACACAGCACACAGTCCAAAGCCATATCCCTTCTCAAGTTTCCACAGATACGTGGGTTATCTGAGGAACCTCTCCATCTGCAGCAGGGGTGGAATGAAAGCTGGGACTCTGGCTATTTACAGTCTCAGCGACACCCACGCTTGGATGTGCGGGGCCAGAGCCTGGGTAGTTAGGACGCAGTTACCCTCCCTGATGATTGTGTTTCACAGTGGGGCCAGTCTCTCCGCTCTGAAGACCCTGCACTGCTGCACCGAAGGTGACCAGCTAGACAACTGCTCGAGAGCAGGGTTGATAAGCAAACAGAATTTGGTTGATGTGGTTACTAACCCAGTGTCCTCGACTGAACATTTGCTCACAGACACAGTGTTCTGACAGGGTGTATTGGTTTGGTGTTGGTTTTTCTGTCTTACAGGTCCTCTGCATATATATTATGGCATCTATTCTTTTTTTGGGTTCCTGAGTAAGTGTACTGCTGTATCTGTATCTCTGCATCATTTCTTGTGATTTTTTTCCTTCAGCTTTTTTTCTTGTTTGGTTGTTCTTGATATATTATTATTTGTTTGTTTTTGATTAATCTTATTTAATTTTAATATTATTTCTTAGATTTCCGTTTGTTTTCTAACAAGAGACAGAACAAATGTGGATCTGGATGGGAGGGGATTGGGAGAGAAATTGGGAGAGCAGAGGTACTGAAAACCATAATCAGAATGTATTGTATAGAAAAAAATCTTTAATGAAAAACAAAAAACAATTCCACTACAGGTAGAAAACAATGCTATTAGCACTGTATTCATTTCCTTTCCTGTTGCTATAATAAAATACTATTTCCAAAGCAACTGAGGAAAGACAAAGTTTATTTTGGGTTACAGTTCCAGGTCTCACTGCAGCCACACACAAGAAGGAGAGAGAGAGAGAGAGAGAGAGAGAGAGAGAGAGAGAGAGAGAGAGAGAGAAACAGAACAAACAGCTTCCAAAGATGCTGCTGAGTGATTTTCTATTGGCGATCTACTGCTGGGCGTGCAGCCTGCTCCTAAGGGCGCTTTGTTTTCCCAGTGAGGCACCTTTGGAGAAAACCATTTGCAGGTGACTATCAATTGCAGATTGTTTCTGGGTTAGGGTTGGAGGCATGTGTCCACTTCTTTCATCTCTAGGGCCCCACCTGGCACAGACCTGTGCAAGCTGTGCATATTCTCACAGTTTCTATGAACTCATGTGTCTGTGTCTTACTGTGTCTGAATGGCCTTGATTCCTTCATGTCTTCAATCTCTTCTGGGTATGAGACTCTTTTTGCCTTCCCTTTGGCAGGATTCCCTGAACTCTTAGGCGAGGGATTTGATGGATAAATCCCTTTGGGGATTGAGCCTTCCAACTTTTCTCACTCTCTGCATAATGTCTGTCTTTGGGTTTTTGTATTTGTTCCCATCTGCTACAGGATGAGGCTTCTCTAATGATGGTTGAGCAAGACACTGGTCATTTTAATGTTATGTTCCTTTAGCAGGAGAGAAGTATTTAGTTTTCCCTTAGTTCTTGGGTTATCTAGGCTCAGATTCTTGGCCACCCAAGCGTCACAGGAATGGGTTCTATCTCCTGGAGCAAGCCTTAACTCAAAGCTCCTAGCTATTGGCTGGTTACTCCCAGAAGCTTTGTGCCACTACCGTGCCAGCATATCTTGCAGGCAGGTCACTCTTGTAGATCAAATGTTTGTCCCTGGGCTAGTGTTTATCTTTCTCCTGTGGTAGCATGCAGACTGTCTGCTATTATTACAGATACTAGTCTGTAGGGATGGATTCTCAAGTCGGGCACCAGATCAACTTCCCATGTTCAGCGAGTTCTGCAGGTGTTCTCTTCAGCAATAGGGTGCCATTGCTTTATGGAGAGTTTGTGGAGAGGAGCCTATAACCTTGGTCACATCCTCGGTTTGTTTTGGTGTTACCGTGGAACCCCTTTTGGACAACAACTTGATTATATGTGGGTATTGGCTGTTAAATCATTAAGAAACAAACTACTATCTGTATAACCACCCTCAGAGGTTCGGATAGTAAGGGACCAGAGGAAGCGATGGATCTCCCTAAGAAGGGGAAATAGGGTAGGTAGTCAGAGATGGATGGAGGAGTCCTAGAATGGGAGAACCAGGAGATGGAAGGAAGAGGGGCTGAGGGAGGGAATACAGAGAGGGACAGCCTGTTTGAGGGATCATATGACACCTAATACAGCAGAAGCTTCCTATAATATACATATAAGAAGACAGTCTAAATGAACTCATCAAATAATGTGGGGTGTGCTGTCAGACCAGGACATTTCTCATCACTAATTGAAGCTCCTACTACTGTGAGCAGAATTGCTTTTTCTTAAGTGTGAAATCCTGCTGCCATTTCCCTGTGGGACTATTTCTATGACACCAATTACATTCCTCTAATTTTATAACTTAAGAAGCAGTCCCTTCAACTCAGTTTCAAATTATTAATGAAAACTGATAAAAGAAAGATGGCTATATAAAGTTTCACAGCTCACTTTCATAAAGGATAGTGTGGGACAGTGATGAGAAGTAAGCTGTCAATCAAATCAGAGCTATTAAGTACGGTATGGTGCTATTTGTATTAGCCAAATGCAGTTCAGGTGTGTTCTCAAAGTGAAGCATTGTTATACCAGAATCACTAGGAATGGGGACCTCCCTCAGTTTTGTGTCTGGTCGCAGTCGTGGTTGAACTCTTGGCTGCCAGGCTACTAAGGAGATATACTAGCACATCATTCTACACCAGTCACATATCAGCCCTCTCTCAGATATAGGATTAGTGAAGATCCTTTCCCAGTCTGTAGGCTGTCGTTTTGTTCTGACAACAGTGTCCTTTGCATTACAGAAGCTTTTCAGTTTCATGAGGTCCCATTTGTTGATTGTTGTTCTTAGAGCCTGTGCTGTTGGTATTTGGTTCAGAAAATTGTTCCTGTGCCAATGAGTTCAAGTCTTTTCCCCACTTTTTCTTCTATCTGGTTTAGTGTGTCTGGTTTTATGTGGAGGTCTTTGATTCACTTAGACTTTAGTTTTGTGCAGGGTGATAAGTATGAATCTATTTGCATTTTTCTACATGTACATATCCAGTTAGACCAGCACCATTTGTTGAAAATGCTATCTTTTTTTCATTGTATGGTTTTGGCATCTTTGTCAAAAATCAGATTCCATAGTGTATGTGTTTATTTCTGGGTCTTCTGTTCGATTCCAATGATCCACCTTTCTGTTTCTATGCCAGTACCATGCGGTTTTTATAACTGTTGCTCTATAGTACAGCTTGAGATCAGGGATGGAGATACCTCCAGAAAATCTTTTATTATAGAGGATTGTTTTGGCAATTCTGGGTTTCTTGTTATTCCATACAAAGTTGAGAATTTTTCTTTCAAGGTCTGTAAAGAATTGTCTTGGTAATTTGATGGGAATTGCATTGAATCTGTAGATTTCTTTTGGTAAGATAGGCATTTTTACTATGTTAATCCTGCCAAGCCATGAGCATAGGCAATCTTTCCATCTTCTTATATATTCTTCTATTTCTTTCAATGGCAGGAAAACACTTAAAGAAATGCTCAACATCCTTAGCTATCAGAGAAATGCAAATAAAAATTACTATGAAATTTCACCTTACACCCATCAGAATGGCTAAGATCAAAGATTCAAGCGACAACACATACTGGACAGGATGTGGAGAAAGGGGAACCCTCCTCTATTGTTGGTGGGAATGTAAACTTATACAACCACTCTGGATATCAGTCTGGCACTTTCTCAGACAATTAAGAATAGTGCTTCCTCAAGATCCAGCTACACCACTCCTAGGCATATGTCCAAAAGATGCTCAAGTATACAATAAGGACATTTGATCAACCATATTTTTTTCTTTAATTATTTTATTTTATTTTTAATTACATTTTATTTATTTTGTATCCCCCCTCTAGTTCCCTCCGTCCTCCCCTCCCAATCCTTTCCTTCCTCCCTCTTCTCCAGGCATGTCCCTCCCCAAGTTCACTGATAGGGGGAGGGTTTCTTTTTCTTCCTTCTGATCCTAGTCTGTTAGGTCTCATCAGGAGTGGCTGCATTGTCTTTCTCTGTGGCCTGGTAAGGCTACTCCCCACTCGGGGGAGGGGGGGTGATCAAAGAGCAGGCCAATCAGTTCATGTCAGAAGCAGTCCCTGTTCCCATTACTATGGAACCCACTTGGACACTGAACTGCCATGGGCTACATCTGTGCAGGGGTTCTAGGTTATCTCCATGCATGGTACTTGGCTGGAGTATGAGTCTCAGGAAAGACCCCTGTGTTCAAATTTTTTGGTTCTATTGCTCTTCTCGTGGACTTCCTGTCCTCTCCAGATCTTACTATTTCCCACTTCAAAGAAGAAAACAGGAAAAAAGTTAGGAGCCTCCCAAAGAGGGCTTCTGAAAGGCTCTGCCCTGCAGACTATCAAAGCAGATGTTGAGACTTATGGCCAAACTTTGGGCAGAATGCAAGGAATCTTGTCAACCATGTTTGTAGTAGCTTTATTTTTAGTAGCCAGAAGCTGGAAACAACCCAGATGTCCCTCAACTGAGGAATGGATACAGAAATTGTGGTACATTTACACAATGGAATACTACTCAGCAATTAAAAACAAGAAAATCATGAAATTTGTAGGCAAATTGTGGGAACTAGAAAAGATCATCCTGAGTGAGGCATTCCAGAAGCAGAAAGAGACACATGGTATATACTCACTCATAAGTCGACATATAATATAGGATAATCATACTAAAATCTGTACACATAAAGAAGCAAAGCAAGAAGGACTCAGGGTAAGATGATCAATCCTCATACAGAAAGGCCAAGGGATAGACATCTCAAGAGGAAGAAAACAGGGAACAGGACAGAAGCCTACCAGATAGCCACTGAAAGACTCTACCCAGCAGGGTATCAAAGCAGAGGCTGAGACTCATAGCCAAACTTTGGGCAGAGTGCAGAGAATCTTATGAAAGAAGGGAGAGATAGAATGATTTGGAAGGGATAAGAGTGCCATAAGGACAGGAAAGAAAGAAAGAAAGAAAGAAAGAAAGAAAGAAAGAAAGAAAGAAGGAAGGAAGGAAGGAAGGAAGGAAGGAAGGAA
>REGO01000215.1:2755294-2791643 GCA_010120015.1 Rhombomys opimus | reverse complement strand
TTTATTTCTTCCCTGACCCAGCTGTCATTTAGTAACAAGTTGTTCAGTTTCCATGTGTGTGTAGGCTTTTTGCTATTTCTGTTGTTGTTGAAGTCCAACTTTATTCCATGGTGATCAGACAAGATACAAGGGATTATTTCAATCTTCTTGTATCTGTTGAGGCTTGCTTTGTGACCAACTATATGGTCTATTTTGGAGAAAGTTCTATGAGGTGCTGAGAAGAAGGTAAATTCTTTTGTGTTTGGGTGTAAGGTCCTGTGAATGTCTGTGAGGTCCATTTGATTCATGACCTCTGTTAGAGATATTGTTTCTTTGTTTAATTTCTGTTTTGTTGACCTGTCCTTTGTTGAGAGTGGGGTGTTGAAGTCTCCCACTATCAATGTGTGTTAGCAGGGATCATGGAGACTGAAGGGGCCACCCTCTAACAAAACAGGACTGTTAGTGGAGGGAGGGGAACACCAACCCACCCACAAAAACTTTGGCCCAAAATTTACCCTGCTTAGAAGATGTGCAGGGATAAAGATGGAGCAGAGATTTATGAAATATCCAACCAAAGCCTGGCCCAATGCGAGACCCACACAAAGAGAGAGAAACAACCCCTGACACTATTAACTCTGCTGTGTGTGCAGATGGGAGCCTAGCATAGCTGTCCTCTGAGAGGCTCCACCCCGCAACAGATCAAAACAGATGCTGATACTATCAGCCAAACATGGGGCAGAGCACATAGAGTCTTGTGAAAGAGTAGAGGAAAGATAAAAGGGAGACAGGAACAACTCTACAAAAAGATCAACAGAACCATCTGATGTAGCCCATGGCAGCTCAGTATCCATGTGTCCCTAGTAAGGGGAACAGGGACTCTCTCAGACATGAACTCAGTGGCTGGCTCTTTGATGACCTCCCCTTGATGGGGGAGCAGCCTTGCCAGGCCACAGAGGAGGACAATGCAGCCAGTCCCGATGAGACCTGATAAGCTACAGTCAGATGGAAGGGGAGGAGGACCTCCCCTAACCTGGGACTTGGAGAGGGGCATAGGAGAAAATGAGGGAGGAACAGTGGGATTGGGAGGGGAGGAGGGAAGGAGCTACAGCTGGGATACAAAGTGAATAAACTGTGAATAATCATGTAGCAGGATGACCTTGAACTTTTGATATTCCTGTGTCTACTTCCCAAATGTTGGGATTATGGATGTGTACTACTACACAAGACAGGACTCTCATTATGAGATTAAAAAAACAAAACATAAAACACTCCAGAAAACTGTTGCTTCCAACTTTTCTAGGAAGCTTTTAGAGGTAGGAATTTCCTTTTGCATAAAGTTATCTTTTTTCAGATTTGGAAATAAGAAGAGCATTTACCAACCTTTTCTTTCCTTCTGAACCAACTGAACAGATTATTTGGCTTTATTGGGGTTATTGAGGAAGTATGGTTAGCGTCATTCTCAGTTAAGTGCTTTCATTTATCGGCAAGCTTAGCTAAGAAAGCCAAACTGCATCGAGACTATAATCTAATAAGCGGGCTTTCACAACTCTTCTGTATATGTTTACTGTTGAAAGAGAATGGGAGATTCTCAGTCCAAACATTGTATCTCAGATGTTAATGTAGCACTGTTGTGGATCCCTCTACACTATGCTGAGCATAGGTGATGAGGTTAAAGATTTCATCGTAATCAGAACCAAGATGAGACCAAGGCTGTCTTTGCAGAGTTTCTACACAGAACAGGGGCATTTAATGAAGCCATGCAATATTTCTAACTAAAATGTTTTAAGTAAGAACCTCTCATAGAAACACAGAAAGTGCAATAAAGACTACATCTTTATGCAGACAAACCTTACACAAAGACAAATAATGTATTCTAGACGTGTCTCCAAAGTATTAGAGCAAATTTGGCTCATTTCAAACCCTGTCTCAATATTAATCAAAAGAATTCTGTATATGTGTGTGAGGTTGACACAGAAGATCATTATCAGAAAGTATTTAAAACTGGAAGAAATTATTGCCGTTCATATTTGAAAGGTGAGAAAGAGCATTAATTTTAATAAACCTCACTTTTCATCTCACTCACTTAAAGAGAGTAATTTAATTTGAAAAGATCAAATGAGCCGATGGAAATATAAGTTTGCAAATACTCTACAGGAGGTTATTGGTAATGAAACAAAAAGTGGCTTTCATCTTTCTGATGTGCCCAGCTTTAGTGATTTAATGAAGAGGGCAATGCATATGGAGTGAAGACTGCCATTTGATATTAAGGTCACCCTTTCTAGAAAGGACCATGATTTCACAAATTATATCTGACTTTGAAGTGTTGTTGTTGTTCTTTCTTTTTACTTAAGTGTCAATTTCATAAAGGCACAATCCACATTAAATATGTGGCAAAACTGTATCATAGAAGTCATGATTTCTTTCCACAATGTTTTAAGAATTAGAAGTATCTCCTTCCAGGTAGTAAAACAGAACGCTCTAACAAGCTCACAGGTAAAACTTTTTTATTTTTCTTTCCTCAACTAATACAAAGTAAAATTAACTTTTTTGGAAGGCACAATTTCAAAACTGGGTGATCTAGTCCAGCAAGGAGTTAGCTTAGTCTGAGTACAGTTCTCTGCAGGTGGAAATTTTCACCAGCATCACGTAGATCCGCAGCTTTTCATTTGCTGGCAGTCCAGGTGTCTGTAAGAGAGCCTGCTGCTGCTGCTGAAGACCTGGCTTCAGCTCCCAGCACTCACACAACGGCTAACGACTCCAGGGGAATCTGCCATGCTCTCCTCAGTGAGCAGCAGGCATGCAAAAAATGTACTTACATACATTCGGGCAAAAAACTCTTACAGGATGATCTTTTCTAGTTCCCACCATTTGCCTGCACATTTCATGATTTCCTTGTTTTTACTTGCTGAGTAGTATTCCATTGTGTAAATGTACCACAATTTCTGTATCCATTCCTCAGTTGAAGGACATCTGGGTTGTTTCCAGATTCTGGCTATTAAAAATAAAGCTGCTACGAACATGGTTGATCAAATGTCGTTGTTGTATACTTGAGCATATTTTGGATGTATGCTTAGGAGTGATATAGCTGGATATTAAGGAAGCACTATTCCTAATTGAGAAAGTACCAGATTGATTTTCAAAGTGGTTGTTCAAGTTTACATTTCTACCAGCAATCGAGGAGGGTTCCCCTTTCTCCACATCCTGTCCAGCATGTGTTGTCACTTGAGTTTTTGATCTTAGCCATTCTGATAGGTGTAAGGTGAAATTTCAGGGTCATTTTTATTTGCATTTCCCTGATAGCTAAGGATGTTGAGCATTTCTTTAAGTGTCTCTGCCATTCAATATTCTTCTATTGAGAATTCTTTGTTTATCTCTGTAAACCATTTTTTAATTGGATTACTTGATTTGTTGGTTTTTAACTTCTTGTGTTATTTACATATTCTGGATATTAACCCTATGTCAGATAGAGGGTTGGTGAAGATCCTTACTCAGTCTGTAGGCTGTCATTTTGTTCTGATGGCAGTGCCTTTGCTTTACAGAAAGAAGCTTTTCAGTTTCATGAGGTCCCATTTATTGATTGTTGATCTTAAAATCTGTGCTGTTGGTGTTCTATTCAGGAAGTTGTCTCCTGTGCCAATGAGTTCAAGGCTCTTCTCCACTTTTTTTTCTAACAGGGTTAGTGTGTCTTCCTGAGTGAGGTAACCCAGGAAGCAAAAACACACATATGGTATATACTCACTTTTAAGCGGATATTAGACATATAATATACGATAATCATACTAAAATCTGTATACCTAAAAAAAAAAAAAGCTAAGCAAGAAGGAGGACCCTGGGTAAGATGATCAATCCTCACTCACAAAGGTAAATGGGATGGACATTGGGAAGAGGAAGAAAACAGGGAAAAGGACAGGAACCTAACACACAGGGCCTTTGAAATACTCTTGAGACTCATAGCCAAACTTTGGGCAGAGTGCAAGAAATCTTTGGAAAGAAGGGGGAGATAGAAAGACCTAGAAGAAATAAGCGCTCCATAAGGAGATTAACAGAACCAAAATTTCTGGGCACAGGGGTCTTTTCTGAGACTGATACTCTAACCAAGGACTATGCATGAAGCTAACCTAGACCCCTTGCTCAGATGTAGCCCATGGCAGCTCAGTCTCTAATTGGGTTCCCTAGTAATAGGAACAGGGACTTCTGTGACATGAACTCAGGGGCTGGCTCTTTGATCACCTACCCCTGATGGGGAAACACCTTACCAGGCCACAGAGGAAGACAATGCAGCCAGTCCTGATGAGACCTGATAGGTTAGGGTCTGAGGGAAGGGGAAGAGGACCTCCTTTATCAGTGGACTTGGAGAGGGGAATGGGAGCAGATGAGGGAGGGAGGATGGGATTGGAATGAATAAGGGAGGAGCTATAGTAAATAAACTATAATTTATAAAAAATAAATTAATTTTTAAAAACTTATGGAGAACATAAAAACAAATCTGTGAAAATATTGGGAAAAAGTTTAGAAGTCTTTCAGCCTAGAGCCTTGGCTTGGAATGTCTTTGACCCATTTGTAATATTTCGGTTTCATGCAGTCTTCCTTGAGTACATGTTCGTCCTTTCCTTTGCACTTAAACATGTATTTTCACTTGCAATATTGATAAACAACCCCAAGACACTACTACCTATATTTTAGAGTTGAGAGATATTGCCATACGACGTGAGGAAAGAAAGGAACAGGCAGTGGCTTAGTGTAAAAAAGGTGATTTTTTTAATCTGAGACAATGAACATTAATATTTTTCTACTAAATATTACAATTATTCATAAAAAAATAAAAATATATTCAACTTAAGTTTAAGTTAGTTAAAAGAATGTATATCCTTAGCTAATGTTTAGTAATGGTCGGTCTTTGAAGTCAATGCCACCTAAATCTCTTCCACAACACACCTGGATAACAATGATATGTTTGTACTATCTTTTAAATTTTGTGGGTGTGTAACATAGAACCACAGTCAGGACTTCAGCCACAAATAGCTCAGAATCTTGACTATGACAGACAAGCACCCATATAAAATAACTTCCAATAAACCTCAAGTAATCATAATAACATTTCCAGATAATATCAAAGTTTAAATAGTAATGACCTGGTATCTGGGCAGAAGAGACATATGGGTGCTGTACTGATGAGTGCCTCAGAGAGCAAAAAAAGTGTGTTAGCAGAAAGTGGTGGCCACCTCCAAGATCTCAAAAGTCTAGTAATCTTAGGGTGGAGACTCCCTGTATGCCACCACTCACACATTACATTAGGGTTGGTCTGTATGAACAGCTGTTGAAGACAGGATGTGATGTCAGTTTCAATTATAGCATTGTCTTGATGGCTTGTTGAGTATTTAACCTGGATTCATTTTTTTAAATGGGTAAGCCATCAAAGCAGTACCCCACAGGAGAAGAGTGTGTAAGAAAGCCTGTGAGCTTGACTCTAAGACTATGTGAGTTCGGTGTTTTAAACTGCAGTGAAGCCTTCAAAACATGCATGAGGTGGTAAATTGTCTTTGGAAATTTTAAGCTGATAATCGGAGAGGAGTTGTTTCATAAAACTCTAATGCATGCCGAGAACGGAGAGTACAAGGAGGGGAAGAGAAATTTTCTTTTGATACTACATAGAGAATTCGAAGAAAGAGGCTAAGAGGACTGAACTTGGTGGTAGGATGTTCGTACGTGGCAGATGAGCACGGGTACCCATGAGCAGTGGAAATCTGCAGAGATACAGGAGAGCCGATATGCAGGGGGACTGACTGGTACAAGGTTAGAGCCTGGCCCTCAACTGTCTCATACATTACAGGACGCGTCTGGCTGACTATGGCAAAGAGGGGGAGCACTTCCGGTGCCAGGCCAAGCGGTATGCATGTTACTGAACAAAAGTCTATACTGTCAGAAAGCAAGTATAAACACTTTGCATAATGAATTAAGGAAGAAACTGGCATCAAGAAGACCACGCGGATGACTGTTGGGGGGGGGGGTGAGGATGTGATCTGTAAAAGCTTTGGCTGGGCTAAGAGAAATTAAGCAAGATGGAGGGTCTACCAAAAAGGAGTGATAGCTGATATAATGTGGAGAAGGAAGGGAACGGAGGGGCAAATTTCAACTCCTTCGGGCCCTGGAAGAAGATAGATGGACCTCATTAATTTCACACAGGCAGACTGGATGGAAAAATACGGCGGGTGCTAAGAAGACAAATGCACGAGGTTGGATTTTGCCAAGTGATCAAGAGGTATTCGTTATAGTACTACTTCCGTAGAATCATTCTGGAGGAAAAGAAAAAAACAAAACCAAAAACTACTTTGGAGGAGCTTTAGAATAACTAAGCCACAAACTCTAAATTAATCTGATTAAGACTACAGAACTGGTAAATAGCAAATCTAGGTCGGAAATCATGTATCCTCACTGTTGCTTCTGTTCTGTCCACCATGCTGACTGGTAATAGAAAGAGTGCTATAGTTTTCAATGATTTTTGGCTATGTACATCAGCAAGTGCCTGGAATAGAGGAAGTGAAGGGAATGAGAAGACAATGGAGCTCTCCTAAAGCCTTTGGGACTGTCTGTCTGTCTAGACAATTACTCAAATTCAGTTATTTTTAGGGACCTATTGCCAGCTGGCAGAAACTTATGTATATGATAGCTAACTCTTCCTTTGGACTTCTGGGCTTCCCTATGACAAATTTTACAGGCTTTTCATAGAAAACTAATGACTCTTTGCGGCTTTCAGTGGATGTTAAAAATAACCTTACAAGTCAACAAGCATGAACTTAAACTATATGAACAATATGGTTTATTCTCAGCATATATTATGTTTCTTGTTCAGGAACATCCATTTAAGAGGTTTCATTAATGCTAATGACTAAAATGCTAGCAGTACAATGAAATGCAGTCCAGTTCTTGCTCCAAATATAAAACATAAAGTTACTAACATTTTATTTACATATGAAGAAAAAAACAAGCCATATATTTGGATAATTAAAAGAAAATAGACTAAATCTCAAGTTTCCTTAAGATTGTCATATATATATATATATATATATATATATATATATATATATATATCAGGAATCCCTTCATGGGAAGTTTTGTATTCAAAATTCAAAGTAGAATATCTATGGTGATTTTTAATTATAGTAGATTCTGGTAATGGCTCTACATTTACGTACAGTCTGCAGAGACAATATAGAGAAGGAATTGTGATGATTATTGAGCAGCCCAAGGAGACTCATTGAGAAAATGTTATGAGATAAAACATAAGTAATGAAGAAGATCAGGGGTGGCGATACAGTCAAGGATTGAAACCACCTCCACTCAGAAGAGGAAAACAAAATAGTGGAGTAAGACTGGAACATTATGACTTGAAGTCACTTTGGAAGACTAGAAAGGAATAAACATAAGAGAACTGAGTGTTCTATATCCAAGTGAGAGGTGCTGGAGGCTGAACTGAACCTGTGCAAAGAACAGAGAAGCACATGAATTATTTAGGGTCAAAAAATAAGTCTGACTGAAGTAAACAGATGGAGAATAATGACCCTCTTCCTAATTATTTTTCAGTCAAGAATATAAAATCAGACTGTGTGAGCCTCAAAGACAGGCTTCTGAGGTCCTCACATATGTAAATGCAAAGCATCTTGGAAAACCTCACATTGTGCTTTTGAAAGCAGGAGAAAAATAGCTGCCTCCCGTAGAGGTTTCTTACTTTATTGGAAAGATGGGAAATTCAGACAAATTAAAAATTTGAATTCAGAGAAACAGGAGCAACTGGGAAAACTGAGTACCCATTAAGGCTCAACATTCTAATGCAAAAGAACTATGGAAAACTATGGCTTAACAGGTGGTCATGTGTGATGAGAAATAAGAGTAAAATTCAAAACATCGAGAAAGGAGGAGCACCATGAAATGTGGACCATGCATGGAATGACTGAGGAAGCAGGGCAGACCCCTGAGTGCAGTGTGGCTCCTAGTAATGCCACAAATCTGCTTCATTATCTAATTCAAGAGGTAAATTGCATTGAGAAGGAGATGATTCATTCCTCCAGAGAGTGCTGGATTTCCCTTGTGGGCTCATCTCATTCCCCTAGGCAGACTCTCTGCAGACAGCCCAAATCAGATGTTCACAAATCTCAAGGTGCACGTGCACGGACCGGTGTGTGAGAGTCTCCGGCCAGCCACTTCCATTTCCCTTAAAACCTTTTTGAAGACACAGAACTAAAGTGGATGCAATTTATCATCCCCACTTTCAATTTAAGATATTTCTCTCTTATCATTAAAGTTGCATTTTGAAATGACAATAGAAAAATATCTTCTCTTCATCTTTAATTAGGACAGGCTTAGACTCTACAATGTATTCATTTGTCCCAAAATGCTTGACTGATCACAGCATAACAGGCATTTTCAGCCTCAGAAATGGATAATAAGTCCATTCTCAAACACACAGCTAATCAAAGGAGAGTTTCTGTTTCTCTCCTTACATCTCTGTACGTTAAGGTGCTCCATACGCTGAGTCCAAAGTGAACTTTTTCTAAGGCAAAAGATTGAGACCAAAGACCAAAGACTTGGTTTGTTTTGTTAATCAATACTTGGACCACTATTTCTGCCCTACTATCTATTTTATGAGTTGTTTGAAATGAACACCTCAATCCATTATTTCAGGCAGAGATCCTTTTTACTTGATAATATCACTTGTGGCTAGAGATTTTCTCTGAGTTTGTAACATTGCAGGGATTAGCAAAGATGCTTTTGTTAACACACTTATTGACATATTAAATGGGCACAATTTGGTATTGTAAGACAAGTACACAGTGCAGATTAGAATAATTAGCAGCTTCCTCTCCTTACTGTTATCCCTTTATACCTGACGACTTTGAGCAGATCTCTTGTAGACATTCATTCATAGAATATGTAAGAAGTCATCAAATTGTTTATTTTCTCCAACTTTCTTAATTTCCTTTATCTGTGTTCTTGCTCTCCAACCTAGTAATTAAATTGTAATTGTAAGTAGTAATCAAAACTGACATTTCAATCTTCTATATGCAATAGAATATGCTCTTATGTTTGTGTGACTGAGCTACTTTATTTAATATTAAATCTAACTTTTTCCATTTACTTTGCCACACATTTTATTTAGGATTTTATTCTTTTTATTGTTTGAGAATTTCCCACACGTATCTAAGCATTTTGATCAAATAAATCCGTATTCCTTCCTTCTCTTCCTCCCATACCTTCATATTTATTTCCTCTCCCTCTATCCCCCTCTCCCTCTCCTTTCTTTCTAAACCTACCAAATGCATGTAGTAATGCTTGCATGGGTTTAAGACCACATCCTGAAGCATGGTAGCCTTTCAGGGATGGCATTCCTGGAGAAAACTTGATTGCCCTCTCTCCACAGCCATCAGTGGCCAACAGCACCTCAGCTGTGGGTGGAACTCCATGAGTCTCTCCTCTGTCAATACTGAAGTTTGCACTGGCTTGATCTTGTGCAGGTATGTGCATGCAGTCACAACTGCTGTGAGTCCACCTGTGAAACAGCCCTGTCATATACACTAGAGAGTGTTTCATCATGGACACACCACTATTTTTGTAGGTGGTAGAGCTCACAAGATGTGTGCAACTGTTGGTTACTTTCCTCTTACTTTATGGTGAATAGTACCTTCCAGAACTATGCAAACCAGCCAGTAGGTATGAAGCTTCCAGGTCATTAGACACTTCATTTCTCCATGGTTTATGAGTCAGGTAGGCAGTATCTTCAACTACCAAGTGACAACAAATGCTGGTGTGGATGAGAAGGAAAGTGAATACTTACTCAACTGCCAGAGAGAAGGCAAACTGGTGCACATGCTAAGTAAATCAGTGTGCAGTTTAATCAGAGAGGTAGAAACAGGTCTACCACATTATCCAGTAACACCATTCCTGGATATATCCCTAAATGATTCTCAGCATTACTATAGAGGTACCTGCACATCCATGTTTACTGAAGCTGTGTGTGTGTGTGTGTGTGTGTGTGTGTGTGTGGTGTGTGTGTGTTTGTGTGTGTGTGTGTGTGTGTGTTGAAACTATCCCTACCCATTAGGAAAGGAAGTTTAAAGGGGAGTATTTTTCTGTTGGTTTTGTTTTTGTTTTTGTTTTTGTTTCAGTTTCCTGTTAATGAAAGCCATCACCTGTCCTCAAGCTTTCAGGCCCTTCCTGTTTCTTTTATTCTCTCAGAATGCAATTTCTTTCAGTTTACCATTGGAAAGCTCCAGAGAAGAAGAAATATAGATGATTGAGTTGATAAACTAAAACAGATTCATCCAAAAAAAATATTATTCACAATTCTATGCCAGCGAATTTGCCAGTATTTCCTGCTGGAGTTTTGACTCAACTGTGAAATTGACTCTAAATGAATTTTTAAAAAAAGTCTAAACTTTTGAGATGTGGCTAGGTAATCTCACTGGTATTTAAAGAAGAGAAGAAAACATCAAAAAACTTCAATATTCCATTAGTTTTCAATTTAAAGTTTTACACATGATATGTTTTTATACTCATGAATTCTGTACACAGATGCTATTGCTTTCATATCAGCCTTGTGTCAACTCAATCACCTTACTCTTAGAATGTAGATTAAGGGAGGAGAAAGTTTGTGTTAAGTCTGCCTATTTGAATACAGTCCAAAATAGTCTGTCAAAATAATTTGATGTTCAGAACAAACAAAAATATTAGCCTTGCAGTGTTTGAGTAATAACCACAGGCATGCCATAAATGCATACATCAAAATGTGTGATCTTTATTCCGTTAGTCTATTTACCAATTACACGGGTTGGCTCATTATTGCTTAAAGGTTTTCTCCGTATAATCATGATATGCATCTTCTGTCAAATGGATAGCCAGCATAGGCTTTCTCTCACTCTGACACTTTCTCTACTGGCTGTTTCCTTTGCTATACAAAGGCTTTCTCATTTTATGCATTTCTATTTGGCAGTCCTTGGTACTATTTTCTGTCTTTGTCTGTAACTTGATGTGTTTTCCATATGCTTTTCTCTTACAGTGTGCACCATACCTTAAGATCTTAAATCCATTATTTGTCTCATTTCACTAGCTAGAACTTCAGGTATTATGTTGAATAGAAATGGAGATGGTGGGGAGCCTTGTCATGTACCTGATTTTAGTGGAATTTCTTTAAGTTTCTCTCCATTTAATTTGATGTTGGCTATTGGCTTGCTATATGTTACCTTTATTATGTTTTGGCATGCACCTTGTATCCCAGATCTTCCCAATACTTTTAACATGAAGGGGTGTTGGATATTGTCAAAGACTTTTCCAGCATCTAATGAGATGATCATGCATTTATTTTCTTTCCATTTGTTTATGTGATGTATTACATTGATGGGTTTTTTGTATATTGAACAATACCTTCATCCCTTTAATGAAGCCTACTTGATTAAGGTGGATGATAGGCTTTATGTATTCTTGGATTTGGGTTGCTAGTATTTTATCAAATACTTTTGAATCAATGTTTATAGGAGAAATTGATCTGAAATTCTCTGTCTTTGTTGAGTCTTTGTGTGGTCTAGGTAACAAGGTTATAAGTTGGGCAATGTTCCTTTTGTTCCTATTTTGTGGAATAATTTGAAGAATATTGATGTTAGTGAAAATGGCCATCTTACCAAAATTAATCTACAACCTCAATGTAATTCCCACAACTAATCCAACACAATCCAACACAGATCTTGAAAGAGCAACCATTAACTTCATAAGGAAAAACTAAAAAACCCAGGATATCTAAAACAATACTGTACAATAAAGAACTTCCGGAAATATCTCTATACTTGATTTCAAGTTGTAGTACAGAGCAACAGGAATAAAACCTACATGTTATTGGCATAAAAACAGACAAGTATATCAATGGAATTGAAGACCCAGAGATAAACCCATATACCTATAGATACTTAACTTCTGACAAAGGAGCCAAAACCATACAGTGGAAAGAAAGAAAGCATCTTCAATAAATGGTGCTGGTCTAACTGGATGACTGCATGTAGAAAAATACAAATAGATCCATATTTATCACTCTGCACAAAACTAAAGTCCAAGTGAATCAAAGACCTCAATATAAAACCAGATATACTAAATCTGCTAGAGAAAGTGGGTAAAAGCCTTGAACTCATTAGCACAGGAGACAACTTTCTGAATAGAACACCAACAGCTTAGGTTCTCAGATATACAAATAATAAATGGTACCTCATGAAACTAGAAAGCTTTATAAGACAAAGAACACTGTCAATAAGGCAAAATGGCAGTCTAGAGATTGGAAAAAGATCTTCACCAACCCTACCTCCAACAGAGCGTTAATATCCAAAATATATAAAGAACCCAAGAAATTAAACACAAATAACCCAATTAAAAATGTAGCATAGAGCTAAACAGAATTCTCAATAGAGGAATATTGAATGACCAAGAAGCACTTTAAAAAAATGGTCAGCATCCTTAGTCATCAGTGAAATGTAAATCAAAACTACTTTGAGATTCTATTTTACACTTGGCAGAATGGCTAAGATCAAAAATTCAAGTGACAGCACATACTGGCAAGGATACAGAGCAGAGGATACACTTCTCTGTTGCTGAAGGGAGTGCAAATATGCACAACCACCGTGGAAATAAATCTGGAGGTTTCTCAGAAAGTTTGGAATAGCTCTGCCTCAAGACCTAGCTATACCACTCCTGGGAATACACCCAACAGATGCTCTACCATACCACAAGGACATTCACTCAACTATGCTCATAGCAGCTTTATTCTTAATAGTCAGAAACTGAATGCAACCTCGACGTCTCTCACCTGAAAAATGAATAAAGAAAATATGGTACATCTATACAATGGAGTGCTACTCAGCTCTTAAAACCAAGGACATTGTGCAATCTTCCGGCAAATGGGAAGAACTAGAATATTATCCTAAGTGACATAACCCAGACTCAGAAAGACACACGTGGTGTGTCACTTATAAGTGGATATTAGCCATAAAGTACTGGATAACCATGGTGCAATTCATAGACCCAAACAAACCAGGGAGAGCCCAAGGGAAGATGCTGAATCTCACTCAGAAAAGGAAATATAATAGACATCTGAAGTAGGTAGACGGAGAGAACTGGGTGGGAGAGGGGTGCAGAGAGCAGGGGTGTAGGGTGGGAATGAAGGACTTGGGGAGAGAATGGAAATAGTTAGGGGTCATCTCTGGGATAGGGGAGTCTCTGGGGAGCCTAACGGAGCAACCCTAACTGACACTGCTAGCAGTGGAGGTTAAGGACCCTGAAGTCACCACCTCCTGTAGCCAAGTGGGCCTTCCAATAAAGGGAATGGGGACTCCAACCCACCCTTAAAACCTTCCACCCAAAATTTGTCTTGCCTATAAGAAGCATAGGGATAAGAATAGAACAGAGATTGAGAAAATGACAAACCAATGATTGGCCCACCTTGATAACCACCCCATGGGAGAGAGCCAACCGCTCTCACTATTAATGGTAATCTGCCTAGCATAACTGTCTTCTGAGAGGCTTCATCCAGCAGCTGATGGAAACAGAGTCAGAGACCCACAGCTAAACAAGAGGCCAACTTCTGTGAGTTCTGTGGAAGAATAGGAGGAAGGATTGAGGAAACTAGAGGGAATAAGGACACCACAAGAAGACCTACAGAGTAAACTAACCTGGGCCCATGGGGGCTCACAGAGACTGAACCACCAACCAAGAGCATGCATGGACTGGACCCAGACCCCCTACACACATGCAGCAGATGTGCAGCGTGGTCAGCATGTGGGTCTCCTATCAATGGGAGTAGGGACTGTCTCTGACTTTGTTGCCTGCCTTGGGATCCCTTTCTCCTAGATGGAATGGCTGCTTTGCCAGGCCCCAGTGGGAGAGGATCCCCTTAGTCTTGCATAGACTTGAGATTCCAGGTGGGTTGATACCCCTCGGGGCCTCCCACTCTCTGAGAAGAAAGAAAGGGGAAAGTAGGGGAAGGAGTGCATGAAGGTGGAACTGAGAGAAGAGGAGAGGAACCCTGGGGTCAGGGTGAGGTATAGAGAGACTTAATTTCATCCTCCTACATGTGGAAATTCCGTTTTCTCACCACCATTTGTTAAAGAGGCTGTCTTCCTATTATTTGTTTAGATAATGTGACACCTTTGAAAGAAACTCGGTAGATGTATCATGGGTTTATTTCTAACCCCCCTATTCCATCCCACTGGTCTGTGGGACGGTATTTGGGCCAGTGCCATGCTATTTTTGTTTCTATGTTTCTCAGATATAATTGGAAACCAAGAATTGTGACACTTACAACACTGTTTCTCTTGCTCAGAGTTGCTTTGGCAATTCTGGTTCTTTTGTGCTTCCCTAGAAATTTTAGCAAATTTTGTTCCCATGATGAATGCCATTGGATTCTTTTTAAAAAAGCTTTTAAAAGAATCTTTTATTTTTAATATGCACGATACGGGAAACAATACACAAGAGGACAAGAGCTAAGTCACCCAGTCACAAGCTGCTCAGCTCGGTGTGTCCCTCTAGGTCCTGTGAGGGACACGCCCTTAGGCAATTGAGATTGTACAGGAAGTACTATGCTTTCCCCCACATACTCACCAACTAAGAATCTCATGCTACATGAGTATTTTGATAACTAATAATACACCACGCCATCTCAGTCTGTCAGACAAAATTGTAATCCTGGTTTCCTTGGCTACAAAAAAGTCATAGGTTTCAAAAATGGCAGCGGGCCTTTAGATAGATGTACTGGCAAAGTTACATTAAATTCTGCATTCCCTCAGTGCTCGGCTTACAAGGAAACACAAAGCAAAAGACCACACACAGTACAGCATCCCTAAATTCATCATCAGATCATGGAAGAAGGGGTGTCCCCGCTCAGTAAATGAAGTCCTGTGGACACAGCTAAGGCAGGGCTCTCGGGATGCCATTCTCAGCACAGCTCTGCAGATCTCACCCCATGAGCCTCCCGCTGCCCGTCCACAGTCAGCCAACAACACGAATTACACAGCAACAACACGTGTAAATTACACAACAACACGTGCAACACGAACTGCACTGTCCAGACATGGCTTAACAATTCTATGTTCAATATGAACTGGATCATTAGATCGTAGTTGATGCCATAGCCATTTTCAATGCTATTTCTGCTCATCTTCTCATCTTCTAGTTTCTTCAGTTTTCTTTTTTCAAATTTTTTCATCACAGAATACTTCATCCTTCTTGTTTCTGTTCATTCGTAGGTATTTAATCTTACTTTTTGAAGTTGTTGTGAAGGAAATAGCATTCATGAATTGTTGTCTTCATTATTTGATGTATAGGAAATGTATTGATTTTTGCATGCTGAGTTTGTATTCTACTTTGCTAAGTGTGTTTATTGGTTCTATAAATTTTCTTGTACAGTCTTTGGGATCTCACAAAGCACCATATTTAGTAAAAGTGAGACAGATAGTGTACCAATGTGATCACCATGAAAGATTTTTTAATCTATGATTATTATATTTTTTTAAAAAGGTCATTCTTTGTACTCCAAATGAGCTCTGACACTGGCAGTCATTTCATCTTTCTCTTATGCTATCCTTCTCTCCTCTGTAATGTAACACACCTTTAGCATATGTCATTCCTGTCTTTGGTGTGGTGTAAACAAATATCTATTGTCCATAAAAAGGACACCAACAATACTCCAAAGAAACTATAGATTCATAGACTATTGGATTTATCCGTATTACTTACAGACTAATCTGTGAAGGGTTTTAAAAAGCAGACAGGCAGTTTTATTCAGAAGCTCACACTAGCATGGGTGATGACTCAAAAGCATTGGTGTTGGGGTTTTCCTCCATTTTAAGCATTAAGAAGGTTCCTACCCAGAAAGGCAAAGAGGATGGACATCAGAAGAAGGAGAAAAGAGGGAACAAGTCAGGAGCCTGACAAAGAGGACCTCTGAAAGGCTCTGCCCTGCAGATTATCAATGCAGATGCTGAGCCTTATGGACAACCTTTGGGCAGAGTGCAGGGAATCTTATGAAAGAAGTGGGAAACAGTAAGATCTGGAGAGGACAGGAACTCCACAAGGAGAGCAACAGAACCAAAAAATCTGAGCACAGGGGTCTTTCCTGAGACTGATACTCCAACCAAGGACCATGCATGGAGATAACCTAAGACCCCTGCACAGATGTAGCCCATGGCAGTTCAGTATCCAAGTGGGTTCCATTGTATTAGGAACAGGGGCTGTCTCTGACATGAACTGATTGGCCCACTCTTTAATTACCTTCCCCTGAAGGAGAAGCAACATTACCAGGCTACAGAAGAAGACAATGCAGCCACTCCTGATGAGACCTAATTGACTAGGATCAGATGGAAGGAAAAGAAGACCTCCCCTATCAGTGGACTTGGGGAGGGGCACACATGCAGAGGGTGGAGGAAGGGAGGGAGGGATCCACAGGGGGGATACAAAGTGAATAAAGTGTAATTAATAAAGAATTTAAAAAATAATTTTAAAAAGAAAGAAAAAAAAAGGACCATGCATGGAAAGGACCTAAACCCTCTGCTCAGATGTAGCCCACGGGCAACTCAGTCTCCAACGTGGTTTCCTTGTAAGGGGAGCAGGGGCTGTCTCTGACATGGACTCAGTGGCTGGCTCTTTGATCACCTCCCCCTGATGAGGTGGCCAAAGTAGGCCACAGAGAAAGAGGATCCAGACAGTTCTGATGAGACTGGATAGGCTAGGGTCAGACAATAGGGGAAGAGGACCTCTACTATCAGTGGATTAGGGGTGGGAAATAAGGGGGAGGAGAAGAGAGTCAAGGATAGGACCTGGAGGAGATGAGGGAGGAGCTACAGCCAGGACACAAATTGAAAATAATAATAATAATGAAAAAATTTCTTTAAAAAACTCTACAACAACAAAGCCTCCACATGTGTTTTCTAGTGACCCAAAAAAGGCCTATGGATTTCTTTCTTTTGTTACTCCTTCCATGCAGTTGATTTCTATTCTGTGCTAGATCTAATCAAACTCCAGTCATCTGTATCTTTCAGAACATCTCTTAGCTCATGAAGATCACATTCTACCTTGGAGGTCAGGAGATGCTCCACACCAATCCTATGGACACTTGAATTAGTTAGTTCTCATGCACTAATGAAACTTTTCAAGTCTCATGTGAACACAGACCTATCCACCCTGGAATCCTGGCATCAAAGACCTTTTTCATGTCCAGTTTTGTCAGTAATGTTTGACTTGCTTGTTTTATCTTCTAATTCATTATATTTCTGTCGACTTCAGCCAGCAAAAAACAGGTGCCCATAATGACTTATATAAAATTGTATGACTGATTTAATTCATAGTGTTTCAGATCATCTAGACTGTTTCAGGGAAGGATGGGTATCTGTGACATCATACCAGAGGACGGCAACCACCCTAGAGTTCTTTCCATGTTGCTCTGTTGGAGTGGTTCTTATCACTAATACTGTGTCCCAAGCACCTCTGTCTTCCAAGCTTATCTTTAATGTCACTGGCCTCTGTTCAAGTAACGATTTTATCTTATTTTACTTTTCCTGAAAATATCTGAACTAATGTCTACCCAATCCTTGCAGGATACCAACAACAGAGAAAAAAAAAAGTCTAACTTAACAAAACTATGACTTTATTTACATAGCATGGACGAGAGGTTATATGTATGATCATGAGTTATTCAGGCAGCTGCATCATTCAAAACCTCATTCCAGTGTGAACGAGGACTCACAGACTGCATCACCAGAGCTTCCCACACAGCTTGGAGGTCAAAAAGTCTCCCTTCCCTTAGCAATTGCTTGCTGCTTATGTAAATGCAGGGCAGGGATTTGGGGTCTTGTATAAGTTCCTGGTGAGTTCTTAGTTATGTGTAGCCACACACGTGCTCATCTATGTGAGTTTAAGCATGCACATACCAAAGCACACATATGGAAGTCAGAAGATACCTTCCGGAGACTCGCTTAGTTGCCACTGGGTATGCGAGGCTAAAGTTCCTAGGGATTCCCCTGTATTACTCACTGTGTGAGGGATAGAATTACAGAAAGGCACTACCACATTGGTTTTTCCACAAGTGCCGGGGACCAGACGTTGGATCCTGATGCCTGCTCTGCAGCTGCTTTACCATCGCGCCACTTCCTTGGCCCTATTGTGAATTCTTGTAATTTTATGTGAGTTTTGAGGGATTCCCCTTTCCCTTTAGGTAAAAATGTTTCAGTTTTGAGAAAACATTTATATACCAGCATGTTATCATGTTATTATGCCAATATAATTTTAAAAACCTTTTTAGTTCTACTATAATCCCTTTATATTTAACTCATTTTTCTCTAAGTCGTTTCCCTTTTCTAAGTCATAGCAAACACTCCTCTATGTACTTGGGTTACTTCATTATTCCAGCAAAATTTTAAATTATTTTAATTTTACACTTGTTTATTTATTCTGTGCATTTAGAGGGGATTGTGGAATGCCTGCATGCCATAGCTGAAATGTGGAGGTCAGAGTTCAACTCAAGATTAGGTTCTAACGTTCCACCATGTGGATTCTGGGGCTCAAACTCAGGTTTGAAGACAAGAATCTTTACTTACTGAGCAATTCAAAGTACCAAGAAGGTTTTTAAAAAGGTAGTAGCATTGGTTAATGTTATCAGACTAAATAGGTATCAAGTACTTATTGTGTAAGTTTGGGTAGCATAGTCAATTTGAACAAAATTGTTTAAATGATCACATAAATGCATTTTTGATGACATTTTCAAAAGTTAGACTTTACTTAAACTTTATTTTTAGTTCATTTATGACTGCATTTAAAAATGAATATATTATCACAAATGTCCAACCCCTAGACATACAGAACTTACAAAACACCTGCCATGTTAGGTAACTCATAATAATTTCATGTACATTCCAAATAGTACCTGGAATAGTTCTGACAACTACTGTGTTTTGCTCTATGCCTATAAACTTTTTAATCCTTGCTCATGTCAAAGCCAGAATCAAACACAATAGATACATTTCAGCCAAGTCTCTCACATGGTCTTCAGCTGTGGTGTGTGTGTGTGTGTGTGTGTGTGTGTGTGTAAGATAAAGTCTCAATCCATAGCTCCAGGGTGACCTAGAATTTACCATGTATGGCAAGCTGGCCTGGAATTCAGGGTGTTTCTCTTGCCTCTGCCTCCCCAGTATTAGGGTTATAGATAAAGACACCATGCATGCATGGCTCTCCAGAGTATCAACACAGTGAATATTTTCTCCTCCTTTGAATTCTTTTTCCCCTTTCTTCCTTCTTTCTTTTCTTCCTTCCTTCCTATCTTTCCTTCTTCCTTCCTGTCTTTCTTTTTTTTCTTTCAGCTCTATCTGACCCTACCTCGTCTGGCTTTCCCACAGTATGATCTACTTCAATACATGAAAGACTCTCGAGACATGGTTCTTATCCCCAATAACTCAGCAGCCGTTCCACAATCTCCCTAAATAATGAAAGATTTTTAGGACAGTTTAGTTTTTTAAAATAGCATATCTTTTTTTTTCAGGTTCGCTAATCAAAAAAAGTCAAATTCCAAAGATCCATTACCCACTTCTTGTTCCTGTGCAAGCTGCTGGCCTCCCTCACAGGTCTTTGTTAGATTTTTCAGACAACGAAGAAGGGACCCAATGCCAGTTTTCCTTTTTTTGCTCAGTCTGCCCCACTAAGAACTGGCATCCTGCAGTGTTCACGGCTTTCTGCCTCAATGAGTAAAGAACATGGACCTTGGGTTCTTGATCCTACCTACTTATTGAATGCTTCAACTATATCAGCAAGAGATATAGCCAATGCTTGAAGTTTTACTCCTTAAAATATGCCTGCCATTGAGTTTTTAAATGTGGATTTTATGATGTTTAAGAATACCAGTAAGGCTACCCATGTTTTGTGGGTAATTTCCTTTCATCTTATTTTATCATAGCATATAAATATATAAAATATATAAAAGACTTAAAACGCACACATAAATAGCCAAAACCAACATCTAAGTATATTAAACTATAGAAAATTGGTAGCTAGCTTAAAGAATTCTTAGTGTATAAATTAACAGTCTTAAGTATATCACAACTGAATCCAACCTAATGGTGTTCAAATTCAATAAAACAGTTACTATTTGATTAAGATTCAAATTACTGCAGACATAATTCATATCAAAGTCAATTAGGAGATTTGCAGAAACAAGTTCGGAACATGCTGTGCCACCAAAGAGCCTCAGTAGTCTACCTGGCACCATGCCAAAGAGTAATTTAGAATTAGCACAACTGTATACTTAGCAGCTACTGAGCAGAGAACTTAACAAAGGCTAAGGGAGTGACCGTCCATTGAAACCTTTCAAAGCAAACAACAGGAGCACGCTGTCCCACATTAACCTGCACGTTCCCACACAGACTCAGCAAATGTAACAGCCTCAGCTAAGCATGCCGCTCCAGCGGTCAGAGTTTTTGTTGTAGACAAAGAAATTTAAGTCTTAAAAAAATGTAAATTATGAGAGTGTAGAACTTTCCAATATAATACCTACAACACAAAGATCAAAATATTATCAAATAGACACTGAAAACAGAAATATGGGAGTAACCCTGCTAAAAGAGGAATTGTCAATGCAGAAATCATCACGTGTTTGTGTGTACTCTGTGTGTGTGTGTGTGTGTGTGTGTGTGTGTGTGTGTGTGTGTGTGTGGAGTCAGGCAATGTATAGTCCTAAAGGATGTGAGAGATTACAAAACTACTAATAAAATAATTGCCACAGTGTGAAGGCTGGAACAGCTTGTCAGAAACTCTTTCAACATTGATGCTGGTTATTTGTTCATCTAGAAGTGCTAGTCTAGTAAAATCCCTCATATTGGCCTTTTCAGTCAACAGTCCTTTCTTCTACTTTGGTGATAACAAGCCATCACTAAAATTTCTACTTAGTGTAGACATGCATGATGAATACCAGCTTGAATGCTGTGTCTGGATTTGGGCAGACTGATTTTATAAGCTATTAAAGACAAGGAAAACAGGATTTAGGATGACCCTTAAAGGAGACAGGAGTGTCACATACCAGGCAGGTAAAGGCATGATTCTATCAACGTTTTAGTGAATAGTGTCACTGATGTTTAAATTGTTATATTTTAAAAGGTGTAGAGGGAGCACCAGGTGGCACATTTTAAGGCAGAGTGCGTCTCAGCACGTGGTTTGGGAGCACCTGCTCCAGGGCTCCTGCTTCTTCAGAAGGTGACACTAGTTCAGAGTGAGACTTAGACAGCCCTGTGCTCCGTTTGTGCTCATGTTATACATATGACACTGGAAAGGCTGATAAGACAGGTGGAAAACAAATTTAACTTTCTTTGTTTGGGAAAACCAGAACAAAACTTTTTAACTCAAGGCTTGATTTCAGATGGTAAAATAACCAAAATATTTAATTATCTGATAAATGAAGAGAGGAGGTGGGGTTGAAAAGCTGACTCTTGGGTGAGAGAGATGGCTCAGTTGGTAGGAACACATCTTGTTTACCCAGAGAGCCTGTGCTCACTTGGCAGAACCCGCATCAGGCTGCACATGCTTATAGCTCCAACTCCAGGGGTCTGTGTCCTCTTCTGACCTCAATGGGCACCGAACACACTGGAGCAAACAAGTTTAAACACCAATACAAACAAGGTTTAAAAATTAAATTGGTTACCCTGTGCCCTAAAATGTTACGTCACAAAATATTTTTATGTCACATAATTTTACTTAAATTTTCTCCCATGAAAATCCATGTTAACTCTTAAAGCTTTTAAAATTGTTTATGTATAAATATAATTTTAGCACTACTTAAATTCAATTTTATGTAAGTTACACTATATATATATATACTACGTGTGTGTGTGTGTGTGTGTGTGTGTGTGTGTGTGTGGTATTTTTTCAATTGATACAGTAGGTCCATCACCAGATTAAGAAACAATTTACCATAAAGCTATTCAACCAGGAATTTATCATTCCTCCGTGGCTGCTTTCTATTCTTCCCATTTATTATTTAAATACTGGAATTAATTTTTATCTCTCTGTACTATTTATAAACATTGACCTCTTTTTATCATTAGAAAGGATGTAACTTACACCCTTGTATAGGGCTAATTCAAATGTAATAGGACTTACCTACTTTTCAAATGCATTTAAGTGCCTTTCCCTTGATTATAAATTTGGGAGACAATTACTGCACTTTGAAACAGCTTTGCCCTTCCCTCAAATTTCTGTGTGCTAATTTCCAGGAAATCTCTTCATCCCCTTGGATTCTTCAGCATTCATTCATCTGCCCCTGTTTCTAAAATTTTGACTTTTCTGTAAACTCCATTTGTATGTGAGAGCATATGCATTCTGATTGTGTCAGGCCTGCTTTCTTCAGATGGCTGTTTATGTCCATATGTGTTGAGGGATGACTCAGTGTTTTGTTCTGTCGTGTTGATAGTATACCATCATGTAGATACAAGAGTTGTTTTTCCCATTCATCAGTTCATAGATCCACAGATTCGGGGTTTGAAATAGGAAATCTTCTATTTATAGCCACTCACGTTCCAGCTTTTGGGTAAGCATGTTTGTTTGTTTTTTTTCAGTACTCTTAAAAATCTAATTCTTGAGTTTTTGATTAGTAGAGAGTTTTAGAACAATTAAATATACATCTTAAACAAAACTAATCTAGACACAGAGATTACCTCTATCACAAGAATTAATCAAAATTAATTAATCCTAAAAGTAAATTGCAAACAATGAAGCTTCTGTAGACAACATAAAACAAAATCCAAATGGCTTTAAAATTGGTGAAAAGTTTTTAGATTTAACACTACAAGAATTATACCTGAAACAAAAATTTACTGAGTTGGACTTTACTAAAATTAAGATTGTTCCTCTGCAAAAATATATTGCTAGAATATGAAAATACACACAATATACTGTGAAGTCTGAAAGAAACCCAAGTAAGATGGTTCACTGTGGTGCCTATTGGCATGCCAGAGCACGCATTGGGCTCTAGGCTCACTCAGTACAGCTGCCCCCTACCCTAAACCTCTACAGCACAGGGCCTTTGCTTTCCTTCCCTCAACTTCTTGTTCCTAAATAGCCCCATGTATTTGGCTATGTGATTTCTTGGTTCTCTTGGTCTGCTTGGCCCCCTCTCCTTTTCTCACACTCTCTTCTTTCCTCTCTCATTCTTCCCCTCTCTCCTCTCATGTCCATGTTCAGTCAACCTCTTTCTGTCCCTGCCCTGGATTCTTCAAAAGGCTTCTGGCTATACTCTCCTTTATATCTACAATAAAAATCTTCTCTTCAATCTTGGGGCAGCCATGCCCTAATTTGATTCACATACATGGAGATATGATTTTTTAAAAATCATTTATTTGAACACATAATTAAACAGAATGTATGAAAGCATCTAAAACAAAATGATAGAAAACACTTTAAGATTTGTAAGGTTCTGAACAAGACTTGATCAGGAAATAAAAATGAAAATATATAAAAACCTGCTCTCACGATGTAAACATGAATTCACTTTTGAGGAGATCCTGATATTTATATATTAGAATGACTTACATCTGAGCTATTGACAACACCAACTGCCAAGATAGATGTGGGAAAACAGGAGCTCTCCCTGGTTCTTGGTAGATATGGAAAATGGTCCAGAGACGTTGGAAGATTTTTTTTAACATACCCTGTTCATAATATTCACTAATCTTCCACCAAGGTATTTAGTAAAACAGACTACACAAAAATTTTCATATGTCAGTTTACAACTGCTTCTGTCACCGTACACAAAACTTGAAGTTGCCACTGCCCATACTGGGTAATTGAGGAATCTTTCTGTGGAGAGAATTCAGGCAATACTCAAGGGACTCTCCAGCTTTCACAAGAGTGATCCCAGCCATGTGTCACTCTCTCTTAGTTAATTTATTTAATTTTTTATTAATTACAGTTTATTCACTTTGTATCCCAGCTGTAGCCCCTCCCCGAGTCCACGATAGGGGATGTCCTCCTCTTCCATTTGACCATAACCTATCAGGTCTCATCAGAACTGGTTGCATTGTCTTCCTCTGTACAGGTGTCCCCTTCTCAGTGATATCTACTAAAATCTATCAATGGGGATCTATTACAAAGCAACCACATAGAAAAATATATCTTCTCCAAGGTGAAGGGAAGGCCAAGGGAACTGTGGCCCAAGTTGGCAGTAGAACTTAGCAGCATCACTCACATCGGACCAGTGTTGCTAGCATGACTAAGTTAAATCTCATTCAGAATGGCAAACAGGATAGACACTAGAAGTGTTGGAAAAGAAGAAACAGGATAGGAGCCTACTATAGAGGATCCTCTGAAAGGCTCCACCCAACAGGAGATCAAAGCAGATGCTGAGACTCGAGGCCAAATTTTGGGCAGAGCACAGGGAGTCTTACGGAAGAAGAGAGGGCTGGGATTAGAGGGATATGGAGGGGACAGGAGACCAACAAAGATAAAAGATCTGAGCCCAGGGGGCCCTGCAAAGACTGATGCACCACCAGAGGAGGGTCACGAATGGAGAGGATCTAGACCCCCTGCTCAGATGTGACTGATTGGCAGTTCAGTGTCCATGTGGATCTCTGAGTGAGGGAAGCAGGGGCTGCCTTTGTCATGAACTAGGTTGCCTACTGTTTGATCACTCTCTCCTGGTGATAAAGCCTTACCAGCCCACGAAAGAAGAGAATCCAAGCACTCCTGATGAGACTTAACAAGCAATCGGCAGATGGCAATGGTGGAGAACTCCACCTTTCAGTGAGCTAGGGGAAAGGGACAGGGGGAAGGGGGAAGGTGGGGGGAGTTGGTGAGGTCTTCAATCAGGAGATGCAATAAATAAATTGTGACAAAAATTAAAAAATAATAAAAAAAGAAAGATTGAGGGTATCATGGAACCTGGTGCCACAGTTCTAAAGAATAGCTGAGGCCAGTCAATATATGGCAGAGTCAGATACCCTTCAAGGAATCCTGGAAAGACTATTGCATGAGGATATGAAAAAGGGGCTTTATTTGAAACAGTGGAACAATTTCAAAGGTAGGTCATTTGAAGGGACAATCCTACTTTTCTTACAAATGTGGGAGAGTGATCCTAAATGTTCCTTTCTATTGGCTAATAATAAGAATGGATAGACAGACAGACAAACAGACAGATATGAATGATTGGTATAGAGGAGAACCAATGTTTACATTAATTATTAGTAAATATTATAGATCCAGACAGATGTTAGATATATTTAAGAGTTTTTGCTAGGGTAATTTGCTCGCTTGATTTGAGATTAATGTGCAGCTACTGTGCTCATACTTTCTGACAACATTTACACATGCATACTCAAGAAAAATGTTCTATTAGGTCGCTAGGTGTTCTTTGTTACAGTTAACTTGATACCTACAAATACCATCCCAGTTTGAAATTAGAAAGTAGTTTTGTTCTTTTCCAGGCAGACTTCCTACAGACCAGACTTCCCCAGCATCATTTATTCAAGACATTTTTTTCTCCCCATTGTATGTTTTTGGGACTTTTATTGAAAAGAAATAGGTTGTAAATGTGTAGATTTATTTCTAAGTTCCCCATTCTATTTCAGAGTCAGTTTTCCATGGTGTAACATTTTTTATCCTGGTTACTCAACAGCCAGAGATTCACATTTCATTTTTACCAGTCAAGATATGTTTGCTCCCAAAGAGGTTCTAATCTCTTTTCAAATGGATTGCACACAAAGTTTGCTCTGTCGTGTAACATAGACTCTTGCTCACAAAGTCCCTTCATGTCTGATCTCAGAATTGTTTTTTTTTTCCTCCAAATGTATGGCATTATAAGGCAATTTAAAATACCATTCAAAGTTTTTTATTTTCCATTAGAAATGTTAAATTATTAACACAGTTGAAATGTGAATGCCTCAGGTCACAAGCATCTCAGTGTGATGTTTCTTGAATTAAAATGACAGAATTTGAGACGTCAGTTCTTCAAGCCACTGAAATGTGTCAAATTCTCCTGAAAGTTCTCCACAGAGCCGGAACTGACAGTACACTTCCAAGTGCTTTGTGGTTGATACTTTTCCACTTCCTGGAATGTGTGATTGCTTCTGCTCATTCTTTAACTTTCACATCAACGTGCAATAAGTAAATAGCTTTTCCGTACACTTCCCACTCTATTGTTGAATGAAGCAAACACTCGGAGCAAGAAACATAAGGGATTATCTCTTTACAAATGTCCATTTGATAGCCTGGAAAGACAAAAAGCTGCTGCCAAGGAAGGGCCTATTTAGGTGTAGCATGCACCAGGAACAGTTACAGTTACGTGTTTGCTTGTGGACCTGTTTCCTTACACAGCTTAATTCTAAACGTAGCCCTCGCATAGTCATTGTCAGAAATGTAAGCCTGTGAATGGCAGTTCGGCTTTTATGTAGCAGCTGTTAGAATTCCAGGCTCTATGCTGCTCAACTAACACTCTTCTTCTGCCTGCCATCTTCATAGTTGACATCCGACAGAAAGCTTGTCTAAGAGTCCATAAACAGACTCTGTGGGATACGAAACATGACCTGCATCTATATAATGGGAACACCAATAATGCATTCCTCTTCCCCACTCCCCTGCATCCTAGAAGTCATAGCCCTATATTGAAAGTCTTTTCCCTCCGTATGTCACCAGGAATCAAAGAGTCTGGCTTTAGGCTCCTGGTATGCAATCTTCTCTCTCCATCTGAGACCTCACTTGTTTCATGGATCTGAGCTCTCAAAAGAGCCCTTACCTATGGCTTTGGGGTGTGGACTCTCCTCAAAAACCCACAACAGAGACCTTTTATCAACCTGCTTTCAAGTTAATCTAGTCAATTTGCGTTTTTAGTTGTGAGCCTAAACTTTAACAGCTAAACCATCTCTCCAGCTCAATTCCATCTATTTGTATTGTACATAATTGGGTAGAAATTGCTGCCAATCTTTCAAAGTATATTCAATTTGCATGCTGTCTAGAATATTTTGATGCTTACAGCAGCATGGTGCCTTCTAAAAAAAAATGGGCCGAAGGTCTGGGTGGAGCTTGGTGGCAGATATTGTCCTGCATGAGTATGGCCATGATTCAATCCATTGTTGTATAAAAAAACAAAACAAAACAATAACAAAAACAAAAACTGTCTTTCAACAATTTGTTCATAAATAATATAAATTTACTGATATTCAATTAAGTTTTCCAAATGAAAAACCTTATATGACTATATATGTATCCCAAGATACATATATATGGAATCAAAATATACTTCAAATGGCCCAGTACTTGCCAGCTTAGATACAGGAAGCTTAGATGTAGATTAGATATATTAATACTATAAGACAATATAAAGTTCATGTTGGAAAAGGAGATATGTTAAGAAAGTAAAGTGTAGAAACATTTGGGCAAAATGCAATGTTCATGGCCAAATATTTTCAATAAAAATGGAATTGAGAATGCCTAGGCTCTAAACGTTAGAGATGAACAAAGAAAAGAAAAAATGAAAATCAAAATGAATTGAGAGCCATCTCTGAAAGGAAGCTGTGAGTCAGGGACGAGCGTTGACATCTGGTCAGCACCACTCTGGGAATGGATTGTTTACATTCTGGCACCATTCTGTCCTTCACCCTTAGGTTCCTGATGGCTTCCTCTTCCATCCAATGACTCATCTTTTCTTTTTGCATATTGGTTTTTGTCTGTAACTGACTTTAAACTTCCTAGACCTTTTAACATTAAACATCATGACAAGCAATCTGTAGGGAATTTAATGTCTTAAATTATACATTTATCTATTAGCAGACAAGAGGTAGATGGCTGTGTTTCCTCGGAAAACAACACATAAGTACAAAAAAACTTTGTAACAGACTAGTAACACAGGTGGGAGGAAAAACAAAATGCCCCGAACACACATGTAACAGATGGAAAATGAGAGAGGTAAATATGAATGGTTGAAATATTCCAGAAGATATAACATACATGAAGCTTCATATTCAGGAAACAAAATTAATCATATGTACAATAAATAAAGACAAAGCCAGTCACTGACTACATTATAACAACAAAAGAAAAAGTCAGTTAAAAGCCCAAAAGAAAGAGAGCAACCATGAAGCAAAAGCAATAAAATCCTAGTTGCTACGCAAACTGTAATTATATAAACTAATACATAAATGAATATAGGAATATAAAAGTCTTATGTAAATTTTTTCCATTTAAGATGGCGGCAACTTTGTGAAAGGTTGAACGTATTGTGAGTGTATTCAGCAACTATGGCCCTTTCAGGTATTTATTTCAGATTACTAAAAACATATGTTTCACAAAAATTTTTATTCATGACATTGACAGAAACTTTTTTTGAAGAATTAATTCATTTACTCCTCACAATGAACATTTATTGGAAAACCTATTTTCTTGGTACAAAGAATATGTGGTGAAGAAAATAGTAGAAACTAACATTTTATTATGAGTAAACTGAGAGTAAATAGCATATAAGCTGATGTACACAAAATATTTGAGATGATATGTGCTATGGAAATGGAAAATTGTTTCCTTGTATCTTCTGGATTTTACTCTATCTCTGCTCCCTCTCCCACAATGACCCATGAGCCTTTGGAGGAAGAGGTGAGATATAAATGTTCCATTTAGGGGTGAACATTCTGCAGGTCCTTATTCTCTGCACCTTGAAGGTTTCAACTCTTAAAGGTTCTCCTGCCCTTAATAGTACAAAAAATAAACATCCAAGCCTTTGGCATAGGAGTCCCTTGGGAAGCATCGAAGAGAAACGCCAAACACTGTCATAACCCAACCGTTACTCTTGTCCATCTCCCCATCAGAGTCCTCTCTTATAGTATTTCTAACATTCTATGCACTGAAATGGAGAGAAATGGCAGTCTATCTACTACATCTGGAAAAGGAGTTCTCTTTCTGTATTTATTGTCTCTCAACATGCTTTGAATCTTTTAATGTAACAGGTCTTACATAGAATTTGTTTCTTCAGATACACTGGATGCTATTTAAATTTTTATTTTGTATTACTTAAAACAATTTTAAATTTTAATATATTTTGATTATATTATTTCCCACTCCCAAGTTCATCCGGATCCTCATTTCCTCTCTACCCACCCAACTTTTTCTTTTGCATAAAACAAAACAAAAACTCAATAGCACAACAAAAATGTCCAAGACCTAGAAAACAAAATACAATATCACCCCCAAAGAGAAAAGCAAAACAAATAACAGCAAAAGCCACCAAACTATAACCAAATAAAAGTTTTCATGTGTGCGCAAACACACACACACATGCACACAACCCTGCAGAGTTCAATACTTGTGAACATGAGATCTGCTCTAGAGTAGTTGATATACCCAGTGACATCCCATTGGAGAAAATTGATTTTCCCTTTTCCTACAGACATAACTGGCAGTTTCACTGTTAACCTTTACTCCAGTGGCTAGGTTTACATTCATTCGTTTTCTTAAAATATAATAAGATAAAACAAAAACAATCACATCAAAGTTGGACAAAAACACAAACACAAGGTAAAGAGCCCAAGAAGAGGCACAAGAACCAGCGAGCCATTCTTTTGCACAACCTGGAAGCCCATAAAAATGCCATACTAGAAATCCTCAGTGAAGAACCATGCAGGCCCTGAGCATTCTGCTTCAATTTCTGTGAGTTCCTCTGAGCTTTTTTCATGTTGCATTAGAGGACCTTGTTTTCTTGGTGAGAGTCTTTATAACAGCCAAAGCCTTGAAAAGCACCAACAAATCCTTCACGGAGTCCAATGGCTTAAACAAAATGACAATCTCAGTAAAGAGGAGCTCCCCTTCCCATCAAGTGAATAAAAATTAAATTAATTAAAAAGTAAATAAATTTTGTCAAAAAATGTGAAAAACTAATTCCTAGTACAACGGTTGTTCTTGATTGTCAGTTTTCTGGGTGTAGACTTACCCCAGAGACAGAGTGCGTTCTCTCTCTCTCTCTCTCTCTCTCTCTCTCTCTCTCTCTCTGCCTCTCTGCCTCTCACTCTTTCTCTTGGTGTGTGTGTGTGTCTCTCTCTCAGTGTCTCTCTCTGTTTTTCTCTGTCTTCCCCTTGTGTGTGGGGGTGTGTGTGTGTGTGATTATGGAGAGGCTTAACTGAGATGGAGAAACTCACGCAGAATGCAGGCAGCTCATTCCGTTGGCTGTGGTCACAGAATGAATAAAACAGAGACCTCATGCACTTCCTCCCTCATATCTCTGTTTCCTGATTGAAGTCACAAGGTAAGCAGCTGCCTCAAGTTGCCAATGCCATGCCTTCTTGACCATGACTCCACCCAAACTCTGCACCCAAATAACCTCAGCTCTTCTTTGAGCTGCTGTCATCAGATATTTTGTTACAACAGAGAGAAAGGGAATGAACATACCATGACATACTATTCATCTATCACCACTCATTGACCTATACACATAATGACTCACAGCTTTTGGAGATAAAAAGATGGAGTGGGATGCCTCAGAGTAATGCTTCTGGTTCTATTTTTTTCTTTTACTTACTTCCAGTTTTCATTCCAACCGTAACTGCTTCCCTCCTCTCTTCTCAGTCTCTCTCTCTCTCTCTCTCTCACTCTCTCTCTCTCTTTCTTTCTCCCCCTATCCTGAATCCCCTAACTCCTCAGAAAAGGGACACCCTTTCTTCCCCTTCCATCTGACCTAGCTTATCATGTCTCATCATAACTAGCTGCATTGTCCTCCTCTGTGGCCTGGTAAGGCTGCACCTTCCTCAGGAGTTGGTGATCAAAGAGCCAGCCACTGCCACTGAGTTCATGTCAGAAACAATCCCTGTTCCCCTTACTAGAGAACCCACTTGGATACTGAGCTGCAATGGGCTACATCTGAGCAGGGGTTCTATGGTCATCTCCATGCTTGGTCCTTGGTTGGAGTATCTGTCTCAGAAAAGACCCCTGTGCCCAGATTTTTTGGTTCTGTTGCTCTCCTTGTGGAGCTCCTGTCCCCTCCAGGTCTTTCTATCTCCCCCTTCTTTCATAAGATTCCCTGTACTCTGCCTAAAGTTTGGCTATGAGTCTCAGCATTGGCTTTGATACACTGCTGAGTAGGGTCTTTCAAAGTTCCTCTGTGGTAGGCTCCTGTCCCGTTTCCTGTTTTCTCCTTCTTCCAATGTCCATCCCATTTGTCTTTCTGAATGAGGATTGCTCATCTTACCGAGGGTCCTCCTTCTTGCTTAGCTTCTTTAGGTGTACAGATTTTAGTATATTTATCCTGTATGTTTAATATCCATTTATAAGCGAGTATATACTATGTTTGTCTTTTTGCTTCTGGGATACCTCACTCAGGATGATCTTTTCTAGATCCCACCATTTGCCTGCAAATTTCATTAGTTCCTTGTTTTTAATTGTTGAGTAGTATTCCACTGTGTAAATGTAGCACAATTTCTGTATCCATTCCTCCATTGGGGGACATCTGGGTTGTTTCGAGGTTCTGGCTCTTATGAATAAAGCTGCTACTAATATGGTTGAGCAAATGTCCTTGCTGTGTCCTTGAGCATGTTTGGATATATGCTTAGGAGTGGTATAGCTGGATCGTGAGGTAGCACTATTCCTAATTGTCTGAGAAAGCACCAGATTTATTTCCAAAGTGGTTGAAAATGCAAATAGATACATATTTATTGTACTACACAAAAGTAAAGTCCAAGTAGATCAAAGAGCTCAGCATAAAACCAGACACACTAAATTGGTTAGAATAACGAACAAGTGGGGAAGAGCTTAGAGCTCATTGGCACAGGAGACAACTTCCTGAACAGAACACCAACAGCACAAGCTCTAAGAGCAACAATCAATAAATGGGAACTCATGAAACTGAAAATCTTCTGTGAAGCAAAGGACACTGTTGTCAGAACAAAATGACAGCCTAAGACTGGGAAAGAATCTTTCATCAACCTTATATCTGACAGAGGGCTAATGTCCAGAATGTATAAAGAACTTAAGAAGTTAAACATTAACAAATCAAGTAATCCAATTAAAAAATGGGGTACAGAGCTAAACAGAGAATTCTCAATAGAGGAATATCAAATGGCAGAGAAACACTTAAAGAAATATTCAACGTCCTTAGTCATCAGGGAAATACAAATCAAAATGACCCTGAGATTTCACCGTATACCCATTAGAAAGGCTAAGATCAAAAACTCAAGTGACAATACACGCTGGAGAGGATGTGGAGAAGGGAGATACCTTCCTCCATTGCTGGTGAAATGTAAACTTGTACAGCTAAAGATTTGAACTGTCAGTTTCTTTCACTCCAAACTGAAGTGGTTAAGAAGAGAAGAATCAGGGATTTAGGTTCCAAATGACAATGAATATAAAACTACAATTTAATAATGGACACAATTTTCACTTTAAAATTATAATTAATTGGTTTCTCTTTTAAAGGCACCCCCCAGGTAATTAAATACTAACTGTGGCTCTGAATTCTTCACTGCTACAAACTGGATTATGTCTCTGCCAAAGATATTCCTGTGCTGAAGGTCTGACCCTCACTATTCTTGGAGGAGCCATTGTTGAAGTCAAAAGCATGGGCTTTCTTACCTAATAAGAATGGTGCCCTTATAAGAAGGAAAGCTTCAGGGGTCTCTCTCTCTCTCTCTCTCTCTCTCTCTCTCTCTCTCTCTCTCTCTCTCCCATCTGTGAGCAGAAGCACTTTATGCTTTAACAAATTAAGGAGACTTTACGCTGAAAATAGGAAGAGAAGACTCTGCAGGAACCAACCTTATAGAACCATGATCTTAAGCTCTAGAACATGAAGAGAGAAATAATGAGGAATCACTACAAAAAAACATACTATCTTAAGATAAATAATTTGGCAGCCAAGATAGAATCTGAAAACAGAACGTTAAGGTCCAGGAGATTCGAAGAATGATTGCCACAAAGGAATCTTACAGAGACTTGGCAAAGTATCAGCAAAAGTTCAAAAGCACATGTCAGAAACTCCAGGATACCTTATTTCACTCACTGGAAGGAGAACAAGAGATACTTCTCAGCATCACTGGACTGTGAATGACTTCCTGGATGGAGAAAATATTTTATAAGTAAATAAAAGGGAAGAGATATAAAACAGTCATTTCTGATATGCTGACTTGGACGAATCCCGCAGAACAATCTCAGCGTAAAGGAAGATAAGTCTCTTCTGGTCAAGAAGTAATAAATAAACATTGAGGAGGAGGATGCAGGACAAACTCATCCAGCGTGAAATACATAAAATTGGAAAAAGAATTACTGACTATTTGGACAACAGAGGTACAATAATAGATGCACCTATTTTCTTCTTCAGTTTTAGTTAGAGAAAGTCAGATAGAAAAAAATACTTTGTTTTGTTTGTCTTAGGTAAGAATGAAAGTTTGCCTTGTAGACACAGGGGCTTACCAAAAATGTAATGACTTTATTAATGTATGAGATCCCATATTTCAGTGGTTCTCAACCTTCCTACAGCTGCACTCCTTTAAAACAGCTCCTCACAATGTGGTGACCCCCAATCACAAAATTATGTTCGCTGCTACTTTATAACTGTAATTTTGCTCCTGTGAAGGGCCATAATGTAAATGTTTAGTATGCATCGTATCTACTATTCGACCTTTCCAAGGGGTCGCGACCCAGAGATCAAGAACCATGCAGTAGAACTTATAAGAGAAGCAGGCCATGCACTCACAAATGCAGCTTGGCCACATTCATCAGACATTCAGTTTTCTGTTTGGTTTTGTTTTCTTAACTTGTTTCATAATTTTATAGTGTATTTTGTTCCAAGAGAGCTATAATACATAATTAGCAATTCAAGAATGAACAAAACAGCAATCTTCCTTAAGAAAGACATATCTTTTCACACAATAAATGATTTTCCTTAATTTTATGAACTTTTCTGAAATTTGGCATCTGCAAGTTGTTGGCTTCTTAGATCAGTGAGAATCCTTAGAATAATTACACATGATGGATGTATAAAGAATTGTTCGTGGAATAGTGAATTGCAATTTAAGGCTTTGTGATTTCAGTGCTGGCTGCAAACTGAAAATACAAGCCACTAAATATCCCAAGATATGCTGGGAAGCAACTTTTAATTAAATTGTAAATCTGAATTTAAATGAGACTTGTGGATTGCTATCAATAGCACACAAAGTTCTCACCACTCACCACAAATAAAGGAACCGATTGAGTAAATTAATTTGGAAATACATATCCTATTCTATTTTTGTCTGTGTATCCACTGATACCTATACCAGTGATGACAACTGAGATGAAATCGTTTGGTATCTAATGACTTCCATTGATATATCGGTATGTTTGATTGTGTTTTCAAGGGTTTTATGGGTTGCAAGCTTTGTCCACAGTGTGGTAATGTTGAGAGCTGATGGTAGCCCTAACAAGCGGGGCTTGGTGAGAGGGTGCTGACGGTGGAAAGGATTACAATCAGCCTTTCAAAGAGAGATAGTTCCTACCACAGTAGGTGCTGTAAAAGAGCAAAGTTGGCCCCTCCCACTACTCTGGAACCTTGTATTTTTGAGTGCTTTCTCATCTTGAATGTTTTTCCATCTGCTATGTTGTAAGGCAGCCAACGGGTGACTCAGCAGAGCCAAGAAAAATAGTTAAAATTATAAGCCAAAAAGCCTTTTTCAAGCTTTATAATTATCCAGCACATGGAGTTTTCAGGAAAATCAGAAATGGATTAATAGAGAAAATTAGTGCAGAGGATAGGGTTACTGCTATAATGACAGCTGAGAACATAGAGGTGGCTTTGGAACTGGAGAGGAGCCAGCAGCTGAAAGAGTTGGGAGAAGTAGGTATTTAGGTAAATTTTGTGAGGGCTTGATGGAGGAAGAGACTAGGAAAAGTATCTTACATGGAAATGAAGATTCTATCAGAAAGTGAACTCTCCAAAAGAGGCATTCTTTCCAACAAATAGTATGTAATTTGGTTGAAAAGCACACCTATTCCTAAATTAGAAAACTAAATTTAAAAATGAAGTCTATTTATCAGTGGAGGACATTGGCCTCTTTTAGTGAGATTCAGGACAAAGGGGACAAAAAGCTCCAATGTGTGGTTAATCGGGATCCTGAGCAGAAGAGAAAGTGGGAATTGCATGCAAAGGTACAGCTGAGCCATCACTTATTAAAGAGGTTATCAGAGAAAAAATAGTTGCCAGTCACTAACTGTCACGACGGGGGGCGGGGAAGGCTTCAAGAGATCATAAGAAGTGTTCAAGACTGACCCTCACAAAAGGGTATTGTCTTAATCGTTTCAGGAACTGTTCTGGTCTGAGGATTGCCAAGGAACCCCTCAGGTTTCTGCTCCTTGGTTCCTGTCAAACTACTTTAGAGCTCTCCCATCATGGTCGAAGTGAAGGGGTCCAGATAAGTCTCATTCTAGTAAGGAGACCTTAGTGCTTGTTAGGAATAAGCAAAGCACAAAAGCTGTAAGTGATAGTGGCTTCCAGAAAAAAATTAGAAAAATACAGATTAATACAGCATTCTTCCCTCAACACAGCAAGAAAGCTCACAGAGCATCAATCAAAACCATTCCACAATGTAGTGTCCATCTTGTCTTTACCTGTACTTTCCTTGCAACTACATTAGGAGTCTGGATTCCTCACTTCATACTAATGGTTCCCTAAAGTGTACACTGGGTCTCTACTGGTCAGCTAAGGGCTGAGACAACTTCTAGGCAGTACTCCATTTTCTGATCCAATTGTATTTCATCAACTAGATATTAGGCATTCAGCATGTCTAATAACGTGGCAAATGAGGAGGGTATTGTCTTGATAATTTCTTCTGCAACCCAACCAATGCATAGTGACTTGTTTCAGTTTGTGTCCCTTTTGGTTCTGTTTTTTTCCTGAGCTTTATATAACTTTCAAAAAGAGTAGAAGGAATGTTGATTTTAGTCTCTTTGCAAAGTCAGAGTTTCTGATAGAGTTCTCCAATCCATGTGCACATTGAAATACTGTTTTGTTAATACCTGTTTTAAATCACTGTTTATCATTAATATTTGGAAGAGAGATGCAAGTCTTTCCCAAAACTGAAGTATGAGATGGTGTAGGAAGCTTCCGAATTGTCAAATAGTTTCTAATAGCTGAAGGTTTTGCAGTCTGCTTACTTGGCAGTATGCATGTGAAGCCAGTATCACATAGTGCCTCCACTATAGAGAACTTGATGCTTTATAAACACTGGTTTTTAGTGACTGGTTAGGCAGGCATGTGACAGGAATGTTTGGTAAATGTAAGGAACTGCTTGAGTCGTAATCCATATGGATACTTGAAGACACATATAACTCATTTAAATGTGTTCGCATACAAAGTAAACAATAGTCTATATGG
>REGO01000215.1:2711846-2748509 GCA_010120015.1 Rhombomys opimus | reverse complement strand
CAGACTAGCATGTGAGCCTCCTCCGTGCATTTTACACCTGTACATTCTCAGTAGTGCCTCCAGCAAGCCTCTCCGCCATCTTCTTCTCTCCCCTTGGAGAAGTAACAAAGGAGAATGACAACCGTGCTAACCATCCAGTCTGAATCCCTTTCTGTTGCTTTTAACAACAGGTGTTTGCTTAGCTTTATGCCACTTACTTTTTTTTTTAACGCTTTGATTTTTTTTCTTATATGTAAAAGAACTTAATGAAAATGTTAATGTCTTATGTGGATTGAAAGAAAGCAAATTTGAAGTGGTTTAAGTTTCCAAGCAAGTGCTGAGTTAACACTTGCCAGTCAGTTGATTACATGGACATGTTCTTTAGTTGTTCGTGGAATAGGTGGAATTTGTTTTTGGGTCATAGGGAGGAGTTTGTAGAGCCTTATCACTTTACAGAGGACTGTTTGCTATCTGCATGCAGAGCTGAGTCTGGGTCAGATCTCTTAGCATAGCATGATACACAGGCTCTAGATGAGTTCTAATTCAGAGGCATGCAGAACCACAAGTCAAATATGGACGTGTATCAGAACCCACCCACAGCAGGTGCCGTGTGAGTACTGAGGAAAACACAGTGAACCCATAAATGACTCGTGTTTAATCAGCAGTGAAGAGGCAGCCAAACTGTTCCAACAGATGCGTGCTCACATATTCTGTTTCCTACCAATGACCATAGCACACTCCAGGATAAACAGAGCTCATTGATATGCCCCATGGTGGACCCTGTGACTGAGTGGAGAATCATGTGACTATGTGGAAGATCATGTGACTATGTGGAGGAAATCTACAGTGTGGGGCAAGGTAACTTTTCCCCACCCTACCCCCAACCACTTACTGCATGCATGTGGGAGCACATGGCATATGCTCCAGGAAAGAGCTTTTCATACTCTAAAGTACCTAAAATGACATTTCACACTGGAGAAAACCAGGGTTCCTATGTGCTGAATCAATATTGCTGATTTTACCAGGTTGTGTTTGAAAAACTAACATTTGGAGAGGCATTTGTGGTAAAACATTAACAGTTAAAGGCATATTTGATCAGCACTAACAGTTTTTTACTCCCAAAATCAGATGGCTAAGTTGCAGTATCAGCCCACAGAAAGTTGGGCTGTTGTATTCTTTCCAACTCCTGAAAAAGTACTGTTGGAAAATTGTCTATTCCATGACATCCTGCCAATTATATCATAAAGAGATGGTGCACACTTTCTTGAGCTTTAAAAAAGCTCAAGAAAACATTACAGTGATATGTATAACTTCTGCTTCTTTCCCTTGAGTCTTACTAAAGTTAAATTTATACCAACACTAAAACAATTGTTCTCAGTCTACTCAAACACTTACTCATAAAATATTTAATATGGGCCAAAGACCTTCTAGCTACCTAGGATATAACAGAGAACTCAGAAGACTTTGCTCTCTTGAAGTATCTATTATCTGTCTGTCTGTCTGTCTGTCTGTCTATCTATCTATCCATTCATCTATTTGAGGCAGAATCTCAGAGCCCACACTACCCTCAAACTGGCTGTGAAGTCAAAACTGATCCTCTTCCTCAGCCTCTTCTGGATCCATCCTCCCTGAGGTTTATAATGTGACTAAATTAGCAGATAAGACACAAATAGAAGAAATATGTCAGGGTTGCAAAAGTTAGAAAATAAGATTAATCTTTAAAAAATAAAGCATGTAATAAAAATTAGAAGTACTGAATGGAGAAAGGTACGGTTGCAATTTAAAATATGGTGGTCAAAATAAGACTCACTGAGAAGGCAATATTGAAATAAAGCTGAAGGGATGCCCACCACTTGAACATTTGTTGGGAGATATGCCAGAGAAAGGCAGCTAGCCAAGATGAAAGATCAAAGGTTGGAAGAACAGCTAGGTGCTGAGAACCACTAAGAAGCTTGAATGGAGAAGATCAGAGGTCAAAGCAATAGAATAGGTTGAGGCTGACAGGCAGTTACCAAGACCTGGACTTCCCTGCAGAGCTGGAAGCTACTTTCAGAGTATTCTTGGAAGAGTGTCACAACTTTAGTCTTGCTGCAAAGGTATGACAGGCTGTGGGCGGAGGACAGCCCCTCGGTCCTGAGCAGACAAAAAGGGCTGATGAAAAGCAGTCATACTTCACAGAGAAATAGCCAGGTCTTCACTCTTCCCATAGCTTTTTACTTCAATCTTTGTGAGGTTTCTCTTGTGACCTTCAGCAAAATACCTTACCATTTGAGATATAATTTTCATTATTTATAAAGAGAGAAAAGTGGGTTCAAAAAGTTTTCTTTTTAACTCTGTCCCGAGCTCTGGCGATAAGTGAAGTACAAACCATTTTATAAAAAGAAGTTTCCCCTGGTCCTTAGTGAAGTCTTCATGATCTTTTTAGCCTTTGCCAAATAATCTACAACTTCAATCAATAAGCCCTGGAAGAATTTCTGAGAATCCAGTTTTAACTTAATAAACACTTGCTGGGTTGAAAATAAAACTACTCCTTTCATGTCTGAGGCAAAGGAAAAGAGAGTCTGAAGTTAAGCTAAATGTTTGCAGGAAACTGTAAGCAATCTCAGAGGAAAGTTATGTGAGCAAGAAGTCAGAGGGGTAATTTATTCACAGAGGTGTAAATCACGTAGATTGCATAGGGAAAAGAAACAGCAAAGCACTGATTTAAATAATCATCTACTGGAAACTGTGAATGGTGGTGTTAGTTATTTCCAATACAACTACACACGCTTCACAAAATGATTAGAGGGATGGCATACTTTTTGTTTGTTTGTTTGTTTGTTTGTTTGTTTCCAATTAGCAACAGAATGGTCAGTCATCATTTGAATGTAATCGTTTTCCCCCAATAGGGCCTATACTGAAACATGGAAAGCGTATCTATCTCTTGGTTTTAAATATCACACATTAAGTAGAATTTGGAAAGCATAAATTGTTGCTTGCCTTGGAAAGCGTTCTGGCAATTTTATGAAATCAATTAGCTGCCTGGGTAATAAGGGAGAGACTGGAGGAACAGCCTCAGCTTTGGTTCAGGGTGTGGAGCCGCAGAGGTTTCCAATAAATCATTACCCTGAAATGTAATGACGCGCCATGACCTTCAGAAAACATTTTACTTTCATCTGAGACTCAACTTCCTTCCAAGATGTCTATAATAGGATTTAATAACATAATGTGCTCAAGTACTTAACAAAATGTCCAACCAGCTCTTGGAAGGCCTTTTTTTTACACTTATTAATTCTCCGAGATTCTTTCTAGGTGCTCATTTTTGTCCGTATATCCATAGAAACAGAACCCTAGAAGAGATTAAATAAATGGAATTTAAATTTGTTAATTATTATTATTTATTACAATTTACTCACTTTGCATCCCAGCTGTATCCTCCTCCCTCATCCCCTCCTAATCCCTCCCTCTCTCCCTCCCTCTTCTCCCCCATATACCCCTCCCCCGGTTCACTGAAGGGAGAGGTCCTGCTCCTCTTCTGTCTGACCCTAGCCTATCAGGTCTCATCAGAACTAGCTACATTGTCTTTCTCTGGAGCCTGGCAAGGCTGCACCCCCCCATCGAGAGTTGAACAGCCTGCCACTGAGGTCATGTCAGAGACAGCCCTTGTCCCTCTTACTAGGGTACCCACTTGGAGACTGAGTCTATGGGCTACATCTGAGCAGGGGTTTTAGGTCCTCTCCATGCATTGTCCTTGGTTGGGGTATCATTCTCTTCAGGGGCCCCAGGGCTCAGGGGGGAGGTTGTTTGTTTGTTTGTTTTGGCTCTGTTCTCCTTTTGGAGCTCCTGTCCCCTCCAGCTCTTTCTATCTCCCCCTCCTTGCACTCTGCCCAAAATTTGGCTATGAGTCTCAGCCTCTGCTTCAATACCTCAATCAATAGTCTTTCAGAGGCCTTCTGTGGTAGGTTCCTGTCCTGTTCCCTGTCTTCTCCCGCTTCTGATGTCTATTCTATTTGCCCTTCTGAATGGGGATTGAACATCTTCCCTAGAGTCTTCCTTGTTTAGCTTCTTTAGAGGATAGATTTTAGTAAGTTTATCCTATATTCTATGTCTAAAAGGAATTTTTAAGTGGTTCTTCCTTGCATCACCCCAATTGAAGAGCTTAAGATAGCCTAAATATAACTCCATTTTAAAATAAAGATATTGACTGGGAACTGAATTCAGGCACCAGGAAATATCACAGAGTGTACACCTGGCAGAAAACAAAGTTAACTCTCCTAGCAACAGCCTTCAGGAAATATAACAGAATAAATGCTTCATAAAAATAGAGACAAACTCCCTGGCAATAATCAATGGAAATTGGTTGAGAATCGGGTGGGAAAATTCTCCCCAATGTTTCAGATATGGTTTAGAAAAATAGCCATTGTGATTATATGCCTTAGCCATTGTGATTATGTGCCTTAGAAAAGGTCACCCCGCCCTGCTAAACTTCACCCAATTCTGTAACGCCAAGGCTTGTGCCCCCCTGCTTGCTGCCATGGAAACCCCCTGCTCACAGACTTTCCCTTTAAAAATCCTGTTCACTCAGAGCTCGGGGTCCCACTTCTCTACTGCCGTGCCAGTGAGACTTGGGTCCCGAGTTTGCTCGCTCTCGTAATAAAGCTCTCTTGCAATTGCGTCGAGTCATCTCCTGGTGGTCTCTGAGGGTCCCGTGAACCTGGCATAACACAATCATTGTAGGATTTAAAAACTAATAATAAAGAATGGTTATAGAATGCAAAGAGAAATAAGAGCTATTTTAAGTATGATATTTACTTTCCCATGCTTAGTCCCATCGACTAGAAATACAATGGGAAGGGTTTGACCAAGCTTCACCAAATGACAGAGAGCAGGACAGCTTTGACTGAACAGAGAATGAGGCCGCTTACCGTCTGCTACGTGAAATCAATCAGCTGCGTTTTCACTTCCTAGAACACCAGCAGGGTCGTAGTGTGCTTCTGTTCAATCACTCTCTCCTGCTTCCTATAGATCTGATTCTCTCAAATTCTTTCAAGTCCCGTAACTAGAAAAATGCCTGTGTTCTTCAATTAATCTTTGAGATGAACTGTTTTAAGCAAGTGCATCCTAGGTGTCGCATTACCACTTTGTTATTGAAGACCATAGTACATCATGATAGTGGTAAAGTATCACAGAAATGCACAATAAAAATTTTTTACTTAATTTTAATTATACACACTCACACTCATTTTAGAGAATGATGTCACTAGAAAAAAAATCAGCATACAAAGTTGTAACAAAGGAATTAAAGTGCAGGTAGCTTTTACTTACAATATATATCTATTAACTATCTCATGTGTGCTAAACAATCTAAAAAATAGAATGATAAATAAAAGGGCCAAAAGCAACTCCTCTCTCACAGAGCTTTTATTTTAAATGTAAATAAAGGCTGTGAAATCAAGAAGCAATGGAGGAATAGAGAAGTCCTGAGGCAGTTGACAGGGCAAACTGTTCCACAGCAAAAGGCAATAGTTTCAAAGAAGGAGGTGAAAATGACTCATTGTGGATACCACTGGGGAAGAAAAAGCAAAGAGCTAGACAGCAGAAAGAGTATCTAAACAGAGGTGACGGCGAGTCCAGCCTTCCTGATGAGCCTGCCATGTTCAAGAAGCAGAGTGACTTTAGTGAACAGCTGTAAGATAACAGAGGGTACATCTGACTGGAAAGACAACCACATAGGCTAGAAGGCTTTGGCCCAAACAAAGATAGTGTTGGCATCTTCTCCCCCTTTCTCTTTTTCTCCCCTCCTTCCCCCTTCTCTTCCCTCTAGTCTCTCCCTCCTTACCTCCTGTGATGTAATTAAAAGGACAAGAAAGAAAGAAAGAAGGAAAGAAAGAAAATGGGGAAATAAAGATGTTCTACCTCCCTCAGCTCTCCCCTCTCTCTGTCTGTCCCTCAACACACACACACACACACACACACACACACACACACACTTTATTTCTCCTCCTTTTGGGAGACAAAAATCTCATCTAGTTCAAGCTGGCTTGGAACTCACCATGTCACCAGTAAACCAGAGATTACACTAAACATCTTATCCTCCTGCCTCTGCACCAAGTGCTAGGCACACATCCCACCGGATCCCTTTACGACAGAGAAATCCATATGAATCCATGTGGCTAGGTCTCCACTTTCTTTTCTCAGTAATCACCCATTTGAGACATCTAGCTACCTTCTTTAAAGTGAGTTAGAATTTTCCACAAGATTTTTAGGTTGAGTGTGGTCAGAAGGCAAACTAGTTAAAAGACAATTGAAATAACAGCTATGATGCTTTTGATCAGAGTAGCAATGAGGTGAAAGGGTTTTGAAATTTCAGTATGTACTAAAGGCATGACCACACCAACAATCAATTGGCCATTGCCCAAAACACCTACAGATCACAAGAAACAATAAATCACTAGGGAAGCTGGGAAGGTGGCACAGTGGTTACTACCACATAATGCTCTATATGAGGACACATATGAGTTTATAGCCCGGGACCTACCAAAAACCTTGGCATGTCTATACCTGACAGACAGGTCGGGGTGCAAGGTAAGAAGTTTACTGGGGCTTCCTGGTTTCCAGCCTAACAAATGTTGAGACCCAAGTCCAGTGAGATACCCGTTCTCAAGGGGACACAGTAGAGACTGATGAAGGAGGGCACTTAATGTAATAAGTTTGAAAACGAAGAATTACAAATTTATGTATTTTTTTCTGAGGCATCTGTTAGATAACTGTATAAAAAGTATGCTAACCAGAAGTATTTTGTTAGTGCTATTTAGAACCAGGGAACTCCCATATTCTGAACATTGTCCTTAATCTTCAATTATTTGGCTGGCCTTCATTCCTTAGAAGAGCAATTCTTAACCCGTGGGTTGTGACCCCTTTGGGACTCATATATCATACTTACATTATGATTCATAATAGAAAAATTCCAGTTATGAGGTAGCAAAGAAATAATAATCTTATGGTTGGAGGTCATTACAACCTGAAAAACTTATTAAAGGCTCACATTAGGAAGGCTGAAAATCACTGTATTAGAATGTATTTATGGAGCTAGGACTAGATTGAAGACAGTTTCATTAGTCATTACTATGGAGGTGGCAATTATGAAGTAATAGGAACAGAAGAAATCACTGTAGGCATGGAGATGAGCAAAGGAAGGATTAAGTACTGAGACCTAACTCTGGACGTAATGAATAAATATCGTGTTAAATATATCATCAGTGTAGCAAGGTATCTTAGCAAAACAAATGAAGAGCGTGGCATGGCCTCACAGGTCAGATCTGTATCCAGCACTTAGCCTCAAAATCCTGTGTAAACAACAACAAAATAGCAATAGCATCAAGCTGTAAGAGAAATACAAGGCTTATTTTGGTTAATGGGTCTGTAGGTTTCAGTCCATTGTTAAGAAATTCAGTTCTTAATTTCACAGCAGCCACAAAGAAGGTAGATATGCCTATATCATCTGGCTCTCTTCTTTTCCCTATTTCATACTCCAGAGAATCGGGGATAGCCAATGGCATAGTATTACCCACATTCAGGGTGGATCTTTCCACCTTAATTATTCAGTGAAATCAGCCTCACACACATGTGCAGAGGTGCACTGTATTAGTTCTCTGGCCATTTCCCAGTCCAATCAAGTTGGCAGTAAAGATTAACAAGCCCACATATCTTAAAAGATAAAAGGAGTCAACAGCTGCTTCAGAACCCCTCAAAGCTTCCCCTGCTAAGTGCCTTGGAAGGTGATGTTTTCCAAAGACAAAATACCAAAGTGGAATATTTCAATGTCTCTTGTAGTATTTATATGCTTCTAGAATATATGTGGTCATTCTTAGACTTATAGCAAGATTTTAATCTAGATAACTACTGTTTCGTTGATGATTCGTATTGACTTTATTTTAATATTGACCATAAGAGAACATGAAATTTAAAGTAATGTTTTCATGTCCAGCCTAGGAGAACAAACAACATTCTTTTGAAATTGTGAAATCTACCATCCAATGAAAAGGAGAAAAAGATACATATAAGAATCTATAGAAATATAAATGATTTCTACAAATCTCTGAAAAGCCTAAGCAGAATTCCTGAGACTGGCAAGAATCTAGAGACCTTACGTCTAGAACAAGCACTCCCTTGGACATACAAGCGAGGCTTTCTGTTAAAATGATGGCTTCTCAGTGACCAACTAGCCAGGGTGCTTAACCGTGAATTTTACCTTTTGGATTTTCTTTCTCTTCAGAAACAATATTTTCCGAGCATTTAATGAAATCATCTAACCCGGATCTGGTAACAGGACAGCCACAGTAGATGTGAAAGTGATGTGTCAGTCACTGCTGAAGTGGTAGATGGGAACCAATATTAACTAGGCTACTTTAATACAGAGCTGTGGACTGCAATAGGAGGTTGAATTAACAGGGACCTGGCTAGCCAAGCACAAAGAGAGCTGTAGAGCACCTTGGTTCTTGGTCATGTGGGTCCACTAGTAAAGGAAGTGGGGGCTGTCTCTGACAAGGACTCTGTTGGCTGCTTTTCGATCACTTCTCGCTGGAGGGGAAGAGGATGTGCTCAGTCAGGATTGGACTTGTTGTGCTGGGGTGAGGTTGTGGGGGGCTCCTCCTTTCTGAAGGGTAGAGGGTGGGGGATAGGGGAAAGAAAAAGGGAAGGAGGATGGGACAGAGGGGAGAGGAGGGAGGAGGTTAGGACTGGGATGTAAAGTAAATAAATAAACGAATAAATAAATAAATAAATTCTTTTGAAAAAGAAACTCAATTTTAAAAAAAGGAAGTAGACATTAGCTGTGGAGGGAAAAGGCACTGGTAGGGTGCTCACACTAGAGGACTTGTGTCCCACTTTGCCAGTGCAGCTGAAAGTTTCATTTGGTCTTCCCTTCCTTAAGAAGGGCTGTAGAAAGCTAGAACAGTGGAGACTGGTAGTAAGTGCCTCACTGCAGAGCAATTTGTGAAGCTGTAACCGTCACGTAGGACGTAGGATGTCCTCCAGAGGTTGGCACCTCATCTCGTTAACTCCCAACTGCTGTTGCAAGAGAGCACATCAGCTCTGGGACCATGAAGGAATGCCCTTCCTCATGTGACCTTCTGAAACTTTCTATGCCAGCACCTCACTGGCATCCCTTATCACCTACCAGCTGGGGGGAGGGGCTCCTGTGTCATTTCAAAGCTTGGTTTGGAGGTGAGAGGCAAGTGATTGCTAATTGACACAAAGACTCCCTGAGGTAGATCAGTCACAGTCACTCTTCAGAGTGATGACGATCAGGAGCTTCTAAGTTTGGTCTTACAGTGAATCCAAAGATCTTGTTCCTACTCTCCAAATTCTAATGTGTACCCAAATCATATGTGCTGTCTGGCTGTTTTTAGAACCTAAGACTAGGAAATGTTGTCACCAAAAGTTTGTAACCTTGGCTCTTGGTAGACAGAAGTAGTAGAATTTCCATGAGTTCCAGACTAATCACATAATACTTACAAAGTAAGATACTGTCTATGAAAAAAAAAATACAACCAAATTGTTTTAATTCTGAGTATTATGATGTTTGTAGCAGTGTTTTGAAAAAATGCAAAGTGGATATTTTAAAACATATTTAATAATAGTCTGAAAAGCACTTTCTTCAACATTAAGGGTGGCTCCAGAGCTCTTTCAGATCCTTAGTCCCCAAAAATGTCAGAATGGCATTGATCTGGCTTATCGTGAATGACAGGTGCTACATAAACGTAGGTTGTTATGTCAGGGAAACCTTAGCAGTTCCAGCTGGAAGTTCAAGAGGTGTTTCCCACAGACAGTACTGAGCATCGGGTTTTAGCTGACATGTAACCTCACACTGCCCTTTTCACTTTCAGAATAATCTGTGCATTAACGTCTTTGCTTTGTCTGAAAGGACAATAGACTTAAGCTCAAGTGTGTCTGAGACCTGCTGAACCAAAGCCTGCATTTTAATGGTTTATCCACACAATGTACCAATGCATTTTGATCATATTCACCCCCCTTCCTCTAACTCCTCTCACATCTAGGGGATTCAGAATCTGACCTAACCATCTCCTGTAACCAGGCAAGACTTCCGATGAAGGGATTGGGACATCAGCCTAGCCACACACACACACAAAAGTGCTTGGGTAAAGGTGGTGTGGACATTGTGGGAGTGGCCAACCAATGACTGCTCTGGCTTGAGACCTATGCCATGAGAGGGGTGAAGCCCTGACACTGCCTGGAGGAACACAAACCGTAGGCTGGACAGCCCAGAGTCCCAGGATAGAACCAAGTGGATAGTGCCCAGCAGAAAAAGATAAAGTCATTGCACCCTTGTGATTTATCAACACACACATACACACATAACATATAACCATGGACACACACACACACACACACACACACACACACACACGCACACACAGGAACCTTATGAGACTTCTTAGTTACTGTTTTGTTTTTTATTTTGTTTTTTTGTTTTTTGCTTGGTTTTTTGGTTTTGTTATATTTGGGGTCTTGGGGTCTTTGTTTGTTTCTCTAAAGAGACACCATGACTAAGGCATGACTTATAAAAGAAAGCATTTAATTGGGGCTGGCTAATGGTTTCATAGGCTTAGTCAGTTGTCATCATGGCAGTGAGCCTGACAGCATGTAGGCAGACATGGTGCATTCTGGTATGCAGGCAGCAGCAAGAAAGATAGACAGAAAGAGACAGACAGTGATACAGAGAGCCAGAGGCAGACAGAGATGGGGACTGGCACGGGCTTCTAAGTAATATGCTATCCCCAACAAGTCCACATCTTCTAATGCTACTGATCATTTTAAATAGTGTCGCTCCCTGGTGACTAAGCTTTTAAATATATGAGCCTCTGGGGGCCATTATTATTCAAACCACTACCTGGAGGAAGAAAAATAGTTACAGAAAGGAAAAAAAAAATTTTGAGTGAAAACAAAAGAGGAAGCCAGAGCTTACCTGAAAGTATATAAAAAATATAGGTATTTTCATAAGACGTTGACTCAATAAATTTTATAGGAATAAGACATGTGCAGCAGTATGGCCTACAAAGCAATTTTTTTCTTTCACTTGAGAAATGTGAAATCAATACAAGAGTGAGAAAAAGGTACAGCAAACTCTGGATGTAGCTGCTTCAGTTATTCCTCGGTTTCTAGTTGCTAGACTCTTTAATTTTCTCTATTTTATTAAAGCTCCTAAAATATTGAAAGGCCTCCAGGCATCATTTACTCACATCTGGAAAAATCCCCCAGTTTCGAAGTATTAAATGTATTTATCACTTCAAAGCCCTCTCCTTATGATGCTTGCATGTTTTAACAAAGCAGCAAACACTATGGAAATGATGAGGAAAAGCTCTGTGTGTGCAAAGGGAAGTATTAAATGGCTCCTAGAAACTCAAACCTGCAGAGCCCTGTTTTGACCCCAGAGATGGGTGTTGGTGTCCTGTTTTTTTTCTGCGTTAGACTTCTCACTCTTCATTTTTTACTTTTACCTCTCCCATTCTCCTTAGAAAGCAGCAGGTTTAAAATATTTATAACATTGAATCTTTAACAATTTTAAAAACTGTGTGTATGTGTGTTTGACTGTGTGAGTTTGTGAGTGCAGGTGCCTATAGAGGCCAGAGAGCATCTGACTGCCTGGAACTGAGGTCAGCCGGCTGGTATGGGTGCTGGCAAGCGAACCCCAGTCCTCTCTCAGAGCTCTAAGTCCTTTCTGAGTGCTAAGAGGGCTCTCCAGCCTCAGGCTTCAAAGAGTTTTAAGCAGATCCGTGTGTGTAATCTTTAGGAAGCGTGAAAAAGCGTAAGTCTATAGTGCTGACGGTCTGTGTCTTGGTATATGGATGGAGAAGGACTGAAGTTTTTGTCAAAACTGTCTTCTTGGGCTTGCCCAGTCTGAGGACCCTGTCCCAATCAGAGCATGTATAGAGGAAGTATAACTGAAACTGATTATTGATTACTGGGAATTATGAGCCAAAAGATTACTTCTCCAATGAAAAGATACAGTTTGATTTTTTTTATTAATTACACTTTTATTCACTTTTTATCCCCCCATAAACTTCTCCCTTCTCCCCTCCTAATCCCACCTTCCCTCCCCCTTCTTCACACAAGTCCATTGATAGGGGAGGTCCCCCTCTCCTTCCTTCTAATCCTAGTCTACCAGATATCATCAGGAGTGGCTGCATTGTCATCTTCTGTGGCCTGGTAAGGCTGCTTCCCCCTCAGGGGAAGGTGATCAAAAAGCAGGCCAATCAGTTAATGTCAGAGACAGTCCCTGTTCCCATTACTATGGAACCCACTTGGACACTGAACTGCCATGGGCTACATCTGTGCAGGGGTTCTAGGTTATCTCCATGCATGGTACTTGTATGAGTATGAGTCTCTGGAAAGACCCCTGTGTTCAAATTTTCTTGTTCTGTTGCTCTCCTTGTGGGGTTCCTGTCCTCTCCAGATCTTACTATTTCCCACTTCTTTCATAAGATTCCATGCACTCTGCCCAACAGTTGGCCATAAGTCTCAGCGTCTGCTTTGATAGTCTGCAGGGCAGAGCCTTTCAGAGGCCCTCTGTGGCAGGTTCCTAACTTGTTTCCTGTTTTCTTCTTACGACAGTTTGGTTTTATCTCGTGTACTCGGTTGTAGTGTGTTGACTACAAGACGAATACATGAAAGGAATCTTCCTAATTCTAATGGCAAATTTCAGTGTGCCATTTGTCCCCATTCCCACCCTCAGGGCTCAGAACATTTTGTCATTCAACTGTAGGTAAAAATATTCATGTTTTTCTCATGAGAATATAAAGAAGCAGCACTCTGCATACAAACCCAAATCAGCTACAAGTGGAGATAATTGTCTTTATTTGTAAATTGGGTGTCTTTTCCTGGTATGCTTTATCTAGAACTCCCAGTATGGTGTTGAATGGAAGTCATAAAAAAAGCATCCTTGTCCTGTTCCTATTGAAGAGGAAAAGCTGTTGGTCCTTCATTTCTGAGAGGGATGTTTGCTGTGAGCTTTTCCTAGAGGGCTTCCATGATATCCATGTACTATCCTGCGTTTTTGTTAGTCTTTGTTAAGTTATAAAAATGTATTGGGTTTTGTTAGAAGCTTTTCACCTATCACCTGGGATGACTGTGATTCTCTTCTATCATTATGCCCCCGATGATCTATAAAGGATGTATTTATTTTGTGGATCAGTTGTAGCCCTTCTGGAGGCTTAGAAGGCAGTTCATTTCTAAGGCACTACAGAATTCAGCCAGCAATTGTAAGAATGAGCCTCCAGAAGTATCAGAAGCCAGAAGCTTAGGCAGAGGCTTTGTAGATAACACTGCCCTCATCATTGGAGCATATGAACAGGAGTTCACCAGAGAACGTGAGACAATTGTTCCCAAGGATATGAGACAGGAAGCATTTGAGTACCTGATTCAGGGTCCCGTTTACAGCCTTTAAAGCTATGTAAGATTTTCTTATTCCTCCATTTCCCTTTCAACCAAACTGTAGCTCTATCTAATAGAAAGCCTAAAACATTAAATGATGGAAAATGTATGAAATCCATGGTTACCACTACATCTCACCCCCAGAAGTAGATTCCTCCTTATTTCACTCATGTCCAACATAAGGTAGAAAAGAAATAAAATCATATATAAGGAAATTTAATGCTGTAGGATCATAAGGAAATTCATGAACTATGCCTAATATTTTAACACAGGTAGGAAAATGGTTTACTGCAAAGAGAATTAATAAAGAGGCTGTACTCATTATGTTAACTACAGCTCATTCAATAGGCTGATTCCAGCCTCACTGGGTGAACAGACAAATATTTTTGTTTTGAAAATAAAGACAATACATACAAAGGAATTTAAACCCCAAATAAAAGTGAAAGAACAAAAAAAAATTCAATATATCATATATGTTGTCAAATTTGAAATAATTGATAATTTTCAAAATAGTCTTAAGAAAAATATACAAATAAAAACAGGATCAGATGAATCGGGGGAGGTCCCCCCCTATCAGTGGACTTGGAAAGGGGCACAGTGGTGATGAGTGAGGGAGGGAGGGACTGGGAGGGAATGAGGGTTCGGGGCACGGCTGGGATACAGAATTAATAAAATGTAACTGATAAAAATAAAAAAAAATTCATAAAATATCCAACCTTTCTTTTAATCAGTAATTTTTAAAATAAATTATGAATTATCAAAACAAAAATAAAGTATCTCACTACTAAAGTTAGATGCTTAATGGCATTGTAAGTTGGTATGAATTGTCACTTATTTGATGAGAAAGTACCATGTTGGTGGGAAAGATATATTGTGATGTTCTAAACTGAGGAGGCTCAGATACATTCTGCTTTAGATTAGAGATACATCCCAGGAGACTGCAGAGTGTGCCTGGAAACTATTGTGTTGTTCAATAAAAAGGGAAATATTCAAAAATATATTTATCAGTTTGTGTCTTAGTAGGAGACAAAAACTACACAATGGGCTAGACAGTGAAAGTTATTTGATGAATGGTTTCTAAGGAAAATTTAAATGGCAGTGTAAGGCTAAAGATATCAATCAAGAGCTTTGGACGGTGAGTCCAGAATGGATGACACATAGCTCATCCTACCCGTTGGTAAAGATATCACTGAAGCCCAAGCTAAGCTGTTCCAAGTCGTGAGTGAGAAGAAGCAATAAATTCTTCAGAGAGCGAACAAACAAGGAGAAAGACTGTGTCATCAGGTGGAACTATGTGTTCAGAAACATTCTGGGCTGTGACTGAAATTTTTTACTGTGGTATGAAGGTAAGATGCTAGAACAGTCAACAACATATCCTTAGGTACTCAATTTTATTTTGAGAGCTATGATACTGTTAGTATACAGCAGGAGTTGAAATAGTAGGGACCCATCTTTCTGAAGCCTGGATGGGGCAGGGTCCCCAATTAATGCCCTTGTATCACAATGCTGGCCCACCAGATCTAGTCCCTGAGCTGAAGGATAATTATCCTTTCTATAATATCACTCCAGAATCTACTAAAAGATCTATGCATCATATTCACCTTACGGAAAATGATTAAAGAGACTCTAATTTCAGTTAGCATATGTTGTAAAGGCTAGTTGGAGCACATATATAAATTAATGACTTTTATAACAAGTAGAGATAAGTCTCCACAAACTTGAATTTTTCTGCCCACTAGATGCATAAACACAGACCATGATCTTCAGGAGCTAAAAATGTGAGAGGTGAAAGCACAACAGCAAAATGTAATAAAACTCAAAATTAAAATTATGAGATGGCTCATGCCTGTAATCCCAGCACTCTGGGAGGCAGAGGCAGGCAAATCTCTGTGAGTTCAAGGCCAGCCTCATCAACAAAGTAAGTCCTGAACAGCCAAGGCTACACAGAGAAACCCTGTCTCGAAAAAACAAACGAACAACAAAACAATAACAACAACAAAATAAAGAGAAAAGAAACCATCAGAATATTTTTGCTATTTTGTAATGGCAGAATCCCTATATCAGATGGAGGAAGAGACGAACCTTTATCTCTGTGAATGGAAAACACTGAAATGAAGACCAGAAGAGAAACAAAAAAATCGTCCCTTCAGGAAGATGGAAATGATGTGTGGTATGTAACAGAGCAGAAAAGATCGGAGAAGTGAGGAGCATTCAATGACCACTCATTTCTGGGAGGTGAACCATTGTCTTCACAGGAGTAACTCCAGCTGGAAGGGCAAGAGGGCAATGCCTCTCTCTGCAACTTGCCTTGAGCTCTGAGACACCCTGGCTGGGTGACAGTGTCTTTCACCGACTGCTTATTTCCTGCTTACTCATGGTCTGCCAGGGGTGGTCAGCTCTCACCAGACTCTGACAAGCCCTTGGGAGGCGTGTATTGACTTCGGTGCAGTGTGTATTGACTTCTTATAGTAAATCTAAATTAAATTAAAGGGAAAAATCAAGCAGAGGAAAAGCTGAGATGATCTTTCATCAAATCTGTCAGAAATATCTTTATGCACTATACAGCAGCATAATTAATTGACTTACTGATTTTGAAGTCTGACTTTCAAATTTTCTTCATTCTGTTTTTCACAGATTATTATTGATCACACGTTTGGTTATAAGAATGGGAAAAATTAGTCAGGTTCAGTGGCACATGCCTGTCATCTCAGCACTCAGGAAGGCAGGTACATCTCTGTGAGTTCCAGGCCAGCCTCGTCCACAAAGCATGTCTAGGACAGGACAGCCAAGGCTACACAGAGATGTAGAAAAACCAAAAACAAAAAATAAAAAAAGAATGGGAAAAATATTCACTAAATTTAAATCATATTGAAAATGTCAAAGCTCAAGCTTTTGCTGTGGTGAATATTTTTTAGTTCCTTAAACGTGTGTGTGTGTGTGTGTGTGTGTGTGTGTGTGTGTGTGTGATGCAGTGTGCTAGCCCATGCAGAGGCCAGAGGATGGTGTTAGTTGCTGTCAGGCTGTCTTTCCCCGTGGTCTTCTTCCTGCATTTTTTGGAACTTCAGCCTAACCCTGGATCTACCTATCTCCACTGGGGTTATGGTTGCATGACACAATGACACAATTTCTGGCTTTCATGTGGGTGCTGAAGACCCGAACTCAGATCCCCACACTTGCGGAGAGTGTTCTCTGGTCTCAAAATGTTTTTATTCCTGCAGTTACACCTAACTTATTTAAAAGATTTTTGAAATTCACAATATATACAAGATATATATATATATGTATACATATATATATATGGATATATATATATATGGATATACCTAGTGTGTATACACATTTGCGTTAAGGAGAGCATGGTCCTGTGCCTCTTGAATTCAAACTCAGCTCATCAAGCAGGTGCACAATATCTCTATCCACTGAGCCATCTGACCATAGCACAGCTAATCTCTTAATAGGGGAGAGGCCATACATACTTTTATTCAAATGCATGCAATTTTCATAGACTTATGGACTCAAGTGTCACTGTTTTCAATTCTTGATCCTCTCTAAAATTAAATGCACTTTTTCAGACTACAGAGGGCAAAATTTAACCATAAGATATGCTGAAGCAGTGAAATATCAGAAAAGTTTTTCTCATATAATGGTGCATGCTGGTTATTTGGCATCTAATTGCTATCACTTGTAAATGTAATGAAGTGAAGAAAAAATATGAATGTTTTAGTTGACTTTAAAGTCATCAACACCAGCATAAATCCTATTAATTGCTCGGATGTGTGTTAGTTTATTTATGATTCTCAGCATGGAGCCATGGTCTGACAAATAGGTGAAGCATACTCTCGTTGTCATGGATGCCAGTGCCAGGCCTAATGAAGAAAACTGGGGATAACTTGTGAAGAATAATTATGCAAAAGCCCTACTAGCATGATAAAAACTCAAATCTCTCTCTCCTTTCCCATCTCTCTCTTCTCCATCTCATTCCCCTTCTCTATCCTTTGTTCTTCCGTCTCCCATCCTTCCAGCTCTTCTTTCCTGGTCCCCTTCCTTTCTGTCTCTCCTCTCTCGCTTAGAATTTTAAAATTGCATTTGTCAGTTATTTTTTAATTGCTATAAAATGTGGTTCTCTAACATAGTTCACTTGAAACCAGTACCTGTTTCCAAACCCTGTCTCATAATATGTGCACTGCAGTAAGCAGATCTACCCTGGGTCACATGTACTCTGTTTATTAAGAGTGGAAGGTAAGTCCCTGCCGCTGAAAGCACCATGCACTGCAGACACGAGGCCCAGAGGACCAGAAATGGGTGTGACTGGAAAGCCTCCTCTCTGATAAGAAGCTTCCATATCCACCAAGGAGTTCAGAGGGCTGGAGTCCACCACGCAGAGCAGGGAAGTCATCACAGGAACAGCTGAGGCCCACAACATTATCTACAACAGGAGGCAGGAAGCACATTCCGAGTGGTGGGGGGGTTAGGAATCCTCCAAGTCTCTGACATCATCATGGCTCAGAGGTTAAGAGCATTTGCTGCTCCTGTAGAGGACCCGGCTTCTTTCCCAGCACCCACACGGTGGCCCACAAGCCTCTGTCACTACATTCCAGGAGAGCGGAAGCCTTCTGATGACCTCTGTGGGCATCAGACATGTTATGTGCTGCATACGCATACGTACAGGCGAGGCAATCACATGCATAAATAAAAATAAATAAATATAAACGCTGTCTTTCCATCCATGTGCATGCAGGCAGCTCTCTTTAAATACTGTGAGTCTCACACACAAAAGGACATTAAAGGAGAAATGTCGGTTTCACCAGGAGAGAAAGTGGAACAAGAGAGGATAGGTGGGGCAGGGGTTTTACTAAAAACCTATTGTGCACATTCATGAGACTATAACTAAACAACAGCTTTAAAAATTGGGAAGATTATAATGGGAACTTGATTTATTTGCACAAACATGGTTATTACTTATCACTTTATGCAACATAATTTTTAATTTATAAAATTGTAGTTCCATGACCAAAAGTATATTTTTTAAAGATGATTGCAAAACTGTACAACTATGTTAAAAGCAATATCAAACAAATTGTGTTTATTAAATTGCCTTGCTTCCTCCTACTGACATGGTGAATTGCAGGGTTATTGGATCACTAGCTGCACTGCCCAGTTCACCACTGTGATTTTTTTTTATCTCCAGTTCCTGGACTCTAGAGTGTTTTCATCTCTTCCACCTAATGGATTTGGCTTTAAGGTAAATTGAACTTCTGATCAAATCCTCTTTTGAAAACAGAGTTCTCCCCAAATGATTGTGTTTTATACCCTCCACACTGTTCATGGACTGTTTATCATTTATATTTGTCTGCAGAAGGAAGAATAATGTTAGTAATTATATTAAAATTTTACCTTCTCTTTTTTATGGATGATTAAATAACCAGAAATTATAATTCAACTGTGCTTACTCAAATAGTAGTAGCTGGGCGGTAGTGTAGGAGACAAAAATGCAAATATGGAGAAATGCATAATTGATAAATATGCATTTGGGGATCTAGGCTAAGGTCTCTAGGATATTTGGTCCAAGAATGCCAGGGTAGAAGAGATGCACACCATAATAGTTTAACGATGTGGCCTTTAAACTAGATCATACTGATTTTCTTTTGCTCTGTGGACGGGTTTGTTAGAAATTCAATGTTAATGGAACACCTCACAGTAAACCAATAGAAAGACCCATGTTTTCTGGAGAATGAAGACATATGAAAAGTAAAAATTTCAAAACCATAAAAAAGTATTTACTGGGTTTAAGTTTTCTCACTGTTTTGTTTTGGAATTTTAAAGGTTCCACTAATAGAGTGAAAAATATTTTGAAGAAATTCGGGATGTGGAAACAGGTGAAAATAAAGGCTACAAGAAAAATATTTAATCAAGGTTTCACATGTGCATTATAAATTTACTGTGTGATATCCAATCAATATTAAAATGAAACATTTTCCCGCACCTAAAACAGCAGGGTAATTGATGTATGAGAAAAGCAGCAAGCCTTTGACAGAGAAAGCCTGAGGAAGCACAGGCAGTGTGTTTTGGTAACAGGAAATGATAGAGCTGCCGTATCAAATGAGTAGAACAAAAGTTTTAATGAACCTTGTTGCAATGGCTGGAAAGCTTTTGAGAGAAGGTGTTTTAGAGATGGTTTCTCATGCTGTACTGGACATGCTTCTCCGAGACATATAACCAATGGGATGTAGAGGTAGCTATTAGCCGAGAGACTTTATTAAGGGAGTTGATTCACACAAACACGAAGGCTGGGCAGTCCTATTACAAGCTGTCTGCAAACTGGAGGGCCTGCCTCAGAACCATGGACTCCAACTGTGTGGCTCTTGGTTCAAGGCTGAGGACCGAGAATGCTGGCAAAGAGGCTGGCTGATAATGGGAGTCTGACCTCTGTGTGCTCAGGAAGAAGAGAGGGCAGGCTTATCCAAACTCCTGGAAATAGCGCATTTGCCTTTCTTCATCATTCTCCCTGGGATGCAGAACTGGATGGTGCCCACTCATAACCAGGATGAGTCTCCCCAGTAGACTCACTCAGAAACTACAGTAACCTCCCCTGACACACCTTCATCACATATCCAAGTAGAAGAATGACTTGTGTCTACATATTCCTTACTCCAACCAAGCTCATGCCTAAAATTAGCATTAAAACATGTCATACGTAAAAACAAGCCCAAACAGCTTATAGGTATGAGTGTGTGAACATAAGTGCTAGGGGACAGTGTGAGCAGAGGGCTCTGTAACATAGCTTTTGGAAAAGATTTTACATAAACTTCAGATTGAATACAAAAACTGATAAATATCTTCAAACTAATGGCAAGCCACATTGATGAAGCAAAATAATCTCCATTTAAAGTTCAAAGCCAGGGCTGGGCAGAGCGGTACATACCTCTAATCTCAGAAAGTGGGAGACAAAGGCAGACATTCTCAAATCTCTAAGTCGGATCAAAGGTGAAGCCTAGTCGACATAGTGAGTTCTGGGGCAGCCAGAGCTCTGTAGCCCAGTGGGTCTCAACTTCCTATGCTGTGACCTTTAACACAGTTCCTCGCACTGTGGTGGCCCCCAACCACACATTCATTTCACTGGCTCCTTCATCACTGTAATTTCGCTTGTTATCAGTCATACTGTAAATATCGGATATGTAGGGTACCTGGTCTGCCACCCCTGTTAAAGGCTTGTTTGATCCCCCAAAGTCTGAGAACTGCTAATACAGAGAGTCCTATCTCACAACACCAAATTTAAAAAAAAATCATATGATAAATTAGGAACAAAATGTGACATATACACAATAAATGTTCTTGGTGTTCTAATATGTTTCTAAATAGGTATATTAAGAAAAAAGATCACTGAATTCCCAACTCCAATGATGAACCTAAAGTAAATATGTATACTGCATCTTTAAGGTCCTACTTCAGAGAATATGAAAATACAAACGATGGGAACAATCCAAAATGATATAAGCCTCTGCTTATATGTGCTCCCATAAGTAAATGTGGGACACTTCCAGAACAGATTGTAAGGTAGGATATATACACTGAGAAAAGATAAACCTGAAAGTGTATGCTTCTATTAAGTGCATGTGTCTGTGCGTGTACACACAGGCAAATGCATGCCCACAACATGGGAGAAGGAGAGTGACATCTGTTCAGAGAAACGAAATGAAAACACAATAAAATAATAAGTTAGTCAACATGTTAGGAAAAGCTTCAGGTAAGAATCACAAGTGAGGAAGTGAGGAATGTGAAAACCACTGGGTGAAAACCCTGAGGACGCACAGGGTATAGGCCCTGACCCTTTAAAGGGCACAACAGATTATCGCTTTCATAGGCAAAGTATCAACTTGACTGTAGGAAAGCCTGGCAGGACCCCTGAACGCCTGAGGTGAAATTAATGCGAACAGTATTGGAATAAGCTCTCTTCTGATAGGATGCCTGTGTCATTCTGGCTTAAACCAACAAAACCACCAGGGTGGGAGACTCTTATTTTCTCAAATCAAATCCCCCCCCCTGCTCAATTAAAGTAATGAAAAAAATCAGTTCCTGTGTCTTCCACCCTGTCCTGGACACTCCTCTAGGGTCCATCTAGCATCGGAGTGTGATCAGGAGAGCGGCAGTGCTGAGTAGTGGGTTTGTGTGCCTGGCATGGAGTTGATGGCTGCTGAATGCAGTGGGGAGGAAAAAGTATGCTAGAATCTATAGCTTTCTCCCTGAAATACAATATTTACAAGCATTTGTGTCAGAGCTGCAAGAATTAATATACATGTACATGAACAATCATAAATTCCACAGATGTGACACACACACATTCATGAGTGTTTGTGTATTGTACACATACATGTAGCACATATGATTTAAAATACTATTCCTTTTAAGCTTCATTTCTCCATTTCAAAATTGGGAAGAATACATTTGTATCACACTTGCCTGTGTGTGTGGTTCCTGTGATGATCACCGCTAGATCAGCAGATGTGGTTCTTTGATGCTTCTCTGCCTTTATCAAAGAATGCAAGGCCTACATGAGGGTATCACGAAAAACTTATAAATGCAATCCTCTGAACTCTCGATAAACTGTTCAAGTATGTGTTCTCCTGTTGTGGAATAGAGTAGCTGATATTTCATCCTGTACACTCCACTATATTAAAATGTTTCTTCCTTCTCACACAATCAGTTGCTTTTAATTTGCCCTATGATATTGCAACATAACAGGAAATGTGACTTGGTGTCTACCTGGTTCTTGTGAAGGTATTCCAAGTTCAAGGGGGATTTTTATAGGATTTATTATTATTATTGTTGTTGTTGTTGTTGTTGTTATTTGGTTCTTGACCCTGGCTCCCAGAACCCTCCCTGAGTGTAACACAGAGCCTACTCACGGCCCCCGAAATGTGTGAGGTAGTGTGTGGAGAGCTGTATCACCCTAAAGCTTTCGGTGACCTCTGGTGTACTATCCCAGCACGGAAGCTGGTGACAGGGAAAACAACCTTGCATTTCAGGGCTGGAATTCTAGCCCCACTCCCTTGCCTGCAGGGAAGAGGGACGGTCTAATAACCAAAGATATCATGGATCATGCCTTTACAAAGAAGCCTCAGTAATCACTCAGACATACTTCAGGGAGCTTTCAGGGTGATGAAGACTTGGAGGACCCCAGACAATGTCATTCCCAGAAAAGTTATGCACTCTACACCCTTCCCCGCACACCTAGCCCACTGCATCTCTTCATATTCTTCCCTTCGTTCTTTATTAAAACAGTAAATGTCAATCTGAGATCTGTGAGTCACAAGGCAACATAATTAAATCCAGAGAAGAGATTTTTGACACTCCTTATTACCAGTCTGTCAGAGCGGATGTCTGCCATGTGCTGTGGGCATCTGAAGTGAAAGGGAGTGGGCTCTTCAGAGATGAGCTTTTAACCTGTGGGTCCTGATTTACCTCCAGGTAGTCAGAATTGACTTAAATTGCAACAGTAATAGCTTATGTCTAAAGAAAATAGTTCTTCAGTCATTTTACTGTTCAGAATTGAAGTGCTCTGTTCTGAGTGTTGAACTGAATGTGGAAATAGAAAAGATAGAAACACTTGGGTTTTTTCATGTCTCTTAAGGCACTCAAAACAGGATTATAAAGAAAAATTTTATCAATTAACATTATAACTAAACTACTGGACACATTTTTAAAATAGCTCTTTTTACATATTAAGAATTTGTAAATTTTAGTTACCACATTCATTCATAATTCTACTTGCTAGACCAGTCTATAGTATTAGGTAAAAACAGTCCACATTCAAAATTCATAGCTTTATTTCCTCACTTAGAGTACAGTTGCCATGGAAATAGTTCTAGATCCCATAGGGTTTTCCTTGGGTCTTATGCAACATTATAAACGGGGATTTATTAGGAAGGCTAACGCAGTGGAGTGGATAGTCCTTCAGTTATTCTTTGTACATCAGGAAGGCCAAGAACCAGGGAGCTGTTTGGTGCATAAGCGATTGCCAGAGCAGTCTGAAGTCAGTGAGGAAGGTGTGGAAGTTCCTTGAGACATCTCTGGTACTAAATCTACACTGATGTCATGAGAGGATGACAGCAGCCACATGAGACACAGTTGCTCAGGGGAAAGAAAGCCTGTTTTGTCCTCAGACACCTTCACATCTGGGCCACCCTTTGGAAGATGCTGTTTCTCATGAGGGCAGTTTCTCCCATCTCACTTTGTCATTCCTAGAAAAACAGACCTTTAGCAATTAGTCTTGGCTAGCTCACAGTGAAGAGTAACTGTCCCGTGGGACATCTGAGAATCTTGGGTGTGGTGGTTAGGCATCATGTGATCTTGACCGGAGATAACAGAGCTTCTGTCTGTGTCTATATGGATATATCCAGGGAGAGTGAGCTCATGGAGTCTCTGACCTAACATGAACGGCTTCAGTACTTGAGCTGGATATCAGGAGATGGGTGAGACTTGGAAAAAGAGGACTGTGAAAAGAGGTGGATCACAGGTCTGTGTTTTCTGGCTCTTTCTCTTTGCTGTGCTTTCTGCTCTCTGGCTGCCATGAGGTTGTGCTCTGTGAACACCCTTCACCACCATGACTCTTTACCTCATCACTGGCTCTGAAACAATGGGCCAGCTAATCCCTCTGAAACCAGGAATAAAAGTAAGACTTCCTCCTTCCAGCTTCCTCCGGTATTCCTAGTGGCAGGAAACTGGTATGATACTTTGTACAAACTGGCCTAAACTCAGGATCCACCCTCTTTGTTTCTATCTGGGATGCCTTGTCAATTCCTCTTCACCATCTTCTGATCTCTGCACTCAACAGTGTCCTTCTACTTATTCCTTACTTTTAAACTCTTGGAAAATGAAAACCCTCTTTTCAAAGCTTTCTATCATGAGTCCAATATGATGTTTCTTCTCTCACATCATGGCAACTTTCATTGCACCTTCCACTCTTGTTGAGGCTGCGCAGTCCATATTAAATACCATATAATCACTAGAATATATATATATATATATAATGTGGTATATATCATATATTACCTAATTTACATATATGGTGTATGTATGTACATATATATATATAAAATTTTTGAGAATCGCCAGTGTATATCTTGTTCCCTACATTTCTCTTTATTCCACATTGTTTCCTACATCTCTTTTTATATCTTGGGCTGTAATTGCCTTCAAGTCTGTATTATTTTTCACTTTTCCCAACAAGTTCCTTCTGACTCATGTACTTGTCAGTCTCCTCATATTAAGATGCTTTCCTTCACATTAAGAATTCAAAATAATGAGCAGATGATAAGAGAACCCCAGCTTACACCTCTCTTCCAGTTTTCGGATCTGTATATCTTATTGTCAGTTTCACATTTGAAGCCGATAACCCCATGCCTCAAACTTTATGTACAAAAGCAGAACTACCCATCTGTGTTCCTAAAACAGATCAGATGATTGCAGACCTGTAGATCTCTGTAGGCTGTACCATCATGCCAGGAATTACCAGTGAAACACCCAGGACCTGCATCTCTCACACTCACAATGCAGAATGTGTGAAGAAGTGATGGTGGTAGCAACACTTCGCTCATTAACAGTTTTTCATTTGCAGAGCAAATATTTCCTATTGCTACGAGCTTGAGGATCCTATGGCTTGTGACCATTCTCATGTTGGAAAACCTTTAGGGTATCAATTTAGGGCACCACTGGATACATGCTATGACTCACTAAGTGTCACTGAGCTCCCCCAGCCAGCCTTGTCAGCCGTAAATTTAGTCCAGATCTCTGAGTTCTGGAACCACAGGAGGTGCTGCTTAGTGGGATGCTTTTACATAAAGCCCGCAGGTTTTGAGCTGAGAGATGCTTTTGATGCTTTTGCATCCTAATTGGCTCCCTGACATTTAACCAAAGTAAATGTGAGTTCACCTAAGGTTAAGGTGCTTCTGTGACTCATTATGTCGACTGATTGCCTCTGGTAGCTAACCACTCCTGAACCAGGGCAGAGAGCAGGGCCTGATAAGGCAATTATAACTGTAGGAAATCCTCCTGGAACACTGGTGATGTTAAGTACCGTGCTTTGTAGAACCCTAAGCACTTCTCAAAGTTCTCCACTCAACAAGAGGCCTCAGAAGAGAAATACCCTGTTCCAGCATGTCTTTAGAGAGTGTGACCTCACTAAAAAAAACTGATATTCAGCATGGAGTACCATGTATATCCAGGGAATTGGATGCATGGTCACATACAGAGAAGAAAAACTTGCAATTCTCTCATACTAATTTATATGGTGTGAGAAAAAGAATAGAATACAAAAAGAATAGAAAATACTACCGTCACTGAAATAATGGCATTCTTTTATGCATTTTGGCCATAATTATTACTTGACAAAAGAAATACTATACTCTCACCATCTAAAGATAGACAAAGGGGAAAATTGTGGGGAAGATTGGCAGAGATCAAGAGAGATGAGAAGGAAGTCAAAGTTACAAAGAATGAGACCAGAGGAAATTCTCCTGACAGTGCCAATGTATCACCAACTTGTCAAGGGCAGGCAGAGCTGGCAGGGAGGCATTTGGCAGATCCTCAGCAATGGTACAGAAACAATCTATTTATATTCAGGTATCTGAGGTGCTTCAAAGATATAAAATCATCCACTGTTGATGGTACCAGCCCCACACTTACACACCCACTGGGTATTTTCCAGGGAAAATATTTTCCAGAGAAATGGCATGTCATAGGTAGAGAAAAGGCCTGCTTGGTCAATAATTACCTAAACTTGGATAAAGCTGCAAGTAAACACAAACAAACAACAACAAAATAAACAATGAAAACATCTAAGCACCTTGGGAGGAGACAGGTTGCTCAAAGATCTTTAGGAAGCGGTGTTCTTTTCCTCCTCCACCCTCTCCTTTATTCATCAGAAAACGGGAGCCCCCCTAATCACCCGCTCCAGTTCTTCAAGCGGTATGAGCTCTGAGTTCTACATCCTGGCTATTACAGTTAAAGCTGCTATGTACATAGTTGAGCAAATGTCCTTGTTGTACTGTGGAGCATCTTTTGGGTGTATGCCCAGGAGCGGTATAATTGGAACTTGATGTACAGCAATTCCAAGTTTTCTGAGAAAGTGCCCAGATTAATAATCAATCTTGTATCCAGCTACTTTGCTAAAGGTGTTTATTCAGCATAGGCATTCTCCGGTGGAATTTGGGGGGAGGGGGTCATTTTTGTATACTATTTTATCATATGTGAATAATGATACTTTAACTTCTTCCTTTCTTATCCCCGAACATCTAGTACTATATTGAAGAGATATGGAGAGAGTGGGCAATCTTGTTTTGTTCCTGATCTTAGTAGGATTGCTTTGAGTTTCTCTCCATTTAACCTGATGTTGGCTATTGGCTTGCTGTATATCGCCTTTACTATGTTTAGGTATGGACTTTGTGTGTCTGATCTCTCCAAGACTTTTATCATGAAGTGGTGTCAAATTTCTGTCAAAGGCTTTTTCTTCATCTAATGAGATGATCATATGAATTTTTTTCTTTCAAGTTGTTTATATGGTGGATTATATTAATAGATTTTCATATGTTGAACCACCTCTGCATCCTGCAATGAAGCCTACTTGATCATGGTTGGTTTTATATTTGATGTGTTCTTACATTCGGTTTACTGAGCACTTTGTGTCAATGTTCATGATTGAAATTGGTCTGAAACTCTATTTTGTTGTTGGGTCTTGTGTAATTTATGTATCAGGGTGACTGTTGCATCATAGAACAGTTTGGCAATATTTCCTCTGTTTTTATTTTGTAGAATAGTTTGAGGAGTGTTGGTATTAACTCATCTTTGAATGTCTGATAGAATTTTGCAATGAAACCATCTGGGCTTTTCTTGGTTGGGAGACTTTTCATGAGCGTGTCTATTTCCTTACAGGATAAAGGATTGTTTAAACACCTTACCTGATCTTGATTTAACTTTGGTAAGTGACATCTATAAATAAAATCATCCATTTTCTTTAGATTTTCCAACTTTGTGGAATACAAGCTTTTGAAGTGAGACTTAATGACTATTTGGATTTTTCAGTGTCTGTTTTAAGTTCCTCTTTTATTTCTGATTTTGCTAATTTGGGTACTGTCTTTTTGCCTTTTAGTTAGTTTGCCTAGCTTGTTTGTCTATTTTTTCAAAGAACCAGCTCGTAGTTTCATTGTTTCTTTGTATTGTTCTCTTTGTTTCTAAGTTAGTGATTTCAGACCTGAGTTTGGTTATTATCTGTATCTACTCCTCTTGGGTGTATTTGCTTCTTCTTCTTCTTCTTCTTCTTCTTCTTCTTCTTCTTCTTCTTCTTCTTCTCTTCTTCTTCTCCTCCTCCTCCTCCTCCTCCTCCTCCTCCTCCTCCTCCTCCTTCTTCTTCTTTCAGATGAGCTGCTAATGTTACTAGTATGGGATCCCTTCAATTTCTTTGTGAAGGCACTTAGTGGTATGAATTTTCCTCTTAACACTGCAATGATGTCCCATAAGTTTGAGTGTGTTGTGCCTTCATTTTCATTGAATTTGGGGAAGTCTTTAATTTCTTTCTCTCCTGACCCAGTAGTCACTGAGCAGAAAGTTGTCCGGTTTCCATGAGTATGTAGGTTTATTGTTATTTCTGTTGTTGCTGAGGTCTAGCATTAATCCATGGTGATCTGATAAAGAACAATGTATTAATTCAATTTTCTTGTATTGGTTGAGGTTTGCTTTGTGTTCAACTATATGTGTCTGATTTTGGAAGAAAGTATATATTTGTGTGTGTGTGTTTGGGTAAAAAGTTCTGTAGATATCTATTAGGTCCATTTGTTTCATGACCTCTGTTATTTTCATTATTTCTCTATTTAGTTTCTGTTGCAATTATCTGTCCATTGGATGGAGTGGGGTATAGAAGTCTCCCACTATTAATATGTGGAGATCTATATACTGTTTAAGCTTTAATAATGTTTCTTTTACTAATGTGGATGCCCTTGTATTTGGAGCATAAATATTTGGATTGGGGTATCCTCTTGGTAGAATTTTTATGAGAATGAAGTGTCCTTCCACATCTCTTTTAATTAATTTTGGTTGAAAGTCTATTTTATTAGATATTACCATGGCTACCCCAGCTTGCTTCATGGCTCCATTTGCTTGAAAAACCTTTTTTCCAGCCCTTTACTCTAGGTAATGTCTGTTTTTGTTGCTGAGGTGTGTTTCTTGTATTCAGCAGAATATTGTTTATGCAACCATTCTGTTAGCCTGTAACCTTTTATTGGAGAACTGAGTCTGTTGATGTTGATATATATTAGTGGCCAAATGATTGTTAGTTTCTTTTATTGTGGTGTTGGTGGTTGCAGTGTGTTTGTATGCTTGTCTTCTTTTGGTTTTGCTGTTGTGACGTTATTTATATCCTGTGCTTTTGCAAGCACAGTTGATCTCGTTGGACTTTTCTTTTTAGTATATTCTGTAGGGCTGAGTTAGTGCATACATACAGTTTAAATTTGGTTTTGTTATAGAATATTTTGTTTTATCCCTCTAAGTTGATTGAAAGCTTTGTTGGGTATAGTAGTCTAGGCTGACATCTGTGGTCTCTTATTGTCTGCATGCCATCTGCCTGGGCCCTTCTGGCTTTCATAGTCTTTTTTGAGAAGTCAGGTGTGATTCTGATAGGTCTGCATTTATATGTTATTTAGCCTTTTTCCCTTGCTACTTTTAATATTTTCCTTTGTTCTGTAGAGTTAGTATTGTGATTATCAGTGGTGAGAAGAATTTCTATTCTGGTCTAGTCTAATTGGTGTTCTGAAGCATCTTGTGTGTACAAAGGCATCTCTTTCTTTAGGTTGGGGAACTTTTCTTCTATGATTTTCTTGAAAATATTTTCTGGTTCTTGAAGCCTGTAATCTTTTTCATCTATTCCTAGTATTCTTAGATTTCACCTTTTCATGGTGTTCTTGTTTTCTTGGCTGTTTTCTGTCAGGAACTTTTTTTAATAAATAAATTCCTTCTTTTTAAAATTATTTATTTTATTTTATGTATATTGGTGTTTGTATGTATGTCTGTGTAAGGAGTTATAGACAGTTGTGAGCTGCCATGTGGGTGCTGGGAATTGAACTCAGGTCCTCTGGAAAAGCAGTCAGTGCCCTTAACCTCTGACCCAGTCTCTCCATCCCTGTCAGGAACTTTTTTGATTTAATATTTTCTTTGGCAGATGTACCATTTTTTCAACTGTATATTCTACATCTGAGATTCTTTCTTCTATCTCTTATATTCTGTTGGTGATCCTTACCTCTGTGGTTCTTGTTCTCTTCTCCAGAATTTCTCTTGGGTTGTATTTTCTTCATTTATTCTATTTCTGTTTTCAGGTCTTGAACAGTTGTATTTATTTCCTTTACCTATTTGATTGCGTTTTCCTATATGTCTTTGATGGCCTCTATTTCTTTGATTATATTTTTCTGTATTTCTTTGAGAGACTTATTTGTTTCCTCTTTAAATGCCTCTAACAACTTCATAAGCATAGATTTAAGGTCATCTGGCTGTGTTTCAGCTTCATTAGAGTACCCAGTGTTTGGGGGGAGGGTGAGTTCTGATGGTGCCATGTTGCCCTGGTTTTTGTTGATTGTGTTCTTACTGGCTTTTAGCCATCTAGTTATCCATGGCATTGGATATTTGTTCCCAGAACCTGCTGGGTATCTCATGCCCTTGTGACCCAGGAAAGTCCTACTGGTTTTTTCGAGACAGCTCGTAGAGTGAACTGAAAGCTGGATCTGCACGTCTATGGAGTCTAGAGTCATCTTCAGGATGCCAAGAAAAGTCCTGAGGAACAGTAACAGGTGCTGGTTTTCTGGAGTCAGCTGTGCAGGCACTGGGTATTTTGGAGTCAGCCACTAAGGTTTGCTGGCCAAGCAGACACTGTACTCCTGGCACTCCAATTTAGCCGAGTTCCTCTATCTTGGAAATGAGATCCTGTATGCTCTGATTGTTTAGCTATAGAGATGACAAAAAAAAAAAAAAAAAAAAAAAAAAAAAAAAAAAAAAAAAAAAAAAAACATGGCTTGGAGGTTGGGATGCTTCTCCTGGTATCCAGGTGCTGTCCTCAGGGAAACAGGAGGAATTGAAGGTCTTGGTTGTTGGAGTGGGTTGCTCCTGAAACTGAGGACCTTCAAGCAGGCAGAAAGTGGAGATGACTACTGGACCCAGGAGACAGCTGCAGGGGCCTGGAACAGGATGTCCTCTTCCATCTGGGAAACACTGATGTCAGTGTGTTCAAGTCAGCTGCTAGGTTACTCACTGGATTTGCAGTCTTTGATCTTCTGACACTCAGATAAGGTAAGCACTGGCTGCTGCCATCTTGAAGGTCCCGTAAATCACAAAGAAGTCTTTTCAAAATGAAAAAAAATAGAACATAAAAATTATAGCTTTGGCTGAGGCAATATTGATTTCATTGCTACCTTAAATAGTGTGGGGTTTTGTATGACATTTAAAAACTGAATAATCTGATCTTCATAGCTGGAAATGAGAACATATCAAGTGTTTCTAAGTCTCCAGAGAAGAAAGAAGTAAAGATCTCTCCCTTAAGCGACATCACGTAAGTGATTAAATCTTCTGTCAAGATGCAGAACCTTGGGTCTTTTTCTGACACTGCACACTCCTGGTGTTCTCAGTGGTCCCTGTGTGAAACAGCATCTCTAATGGACGCTAATGCACAGGTGTGGGGGTTACAGGAGGCATTTGCTCTGTTGAAATCACAGCCTTTGGGCTCTGATGTTCCTTGCCCATCATAAAAATTATTATTAAGCTTTTTAATGTTTGATATCTCCAAGTTGAAGAGAAAAATGGCAAATAGATAGGCATCTAGACAAATGTTCATAGAACAGAAAAGGAAATGAAAGTGGCACACTGTCAACTCCAGTACTTGTGAGGTGGAGTAAGGAGGACCTGAGGTTCCAAGTCAGCCTCACACATAGCAAGTGAAAAGCCAGCCTGATCTATAGATAGATAGATAGATAGATAGATAGATAGATAGATAGATAGATAGACAGACAGATAGATAGAAATACAGATGTTGCAAACTATTGGTTTCAGAGAAATTATACAGATAAGAGAAAAGTGCATTTGGCTTTGAAAGAATAAGAAATCAGGCTGCCTAAAATAAATACTAGAAATTGAAAAGAGTAGAAAATGAGAAAGAAGAACTAAGAGATAAGGGGGAAACTATTTAAATGATTTTTGCATGTTTAGCTTTATCTCTGGTGATAAAAATGCTGTATTATTAATCACAAAAAGAAGAACAGAAATAAACAAGAGGGCAATGTGCTACATGTGAAATTAATTGGAGAGATTAAAAAATATTATGAAAAGGCAAACCTATTGTAAAATCTTACTCCTGAAATGGAGTGAGTTTTTCCCCAAAATGTTATATAGTGCTACTTGAGAGGAAACTGCATAAGCAATGAAGTGGAGGATATCTACATAACTGAATTTTTATGAATTTCTGTATTTGTGAGTATTTATAAGTATCTTAAGAAAGAGGAAGGGAAGAGAAAGTCACAGACCAGGAACTGCATGGGCAAGGGGAGCTTCAAAAGGTTTTTCTTAGAAACCAGACAAATGTGGACAGCACCCTCTCAAGAAGATGGATGCAGACACTGTGGTGCATTTACACCATGGAATACTACTCAGCAATTAAAAACAAGGAAATCATGAAATTTGCAGGCAAATGCTGGGAACTAGAAAAGATCGTCCTAAGTGAGGTATCCCAGAAGCAGAAGACACACATGGTATATACCCACTCATAAGTGGATATTAGACATACAATATAGGATAAAATATTACAATCTATACACCTAAAGAAGCTAAGCAAGAAGGAAGACCCCAGGGAAGATGCTCAATCCTCATGCAGAAAGACAAATGTGATGGAAATTGGAAGAGAGAGAAAATAGGGAACAAGACAGGAGCCTACCACAGAAGGCTTCTGAAAGACTCTACCCAGCAATGTTTCATAGCAGATGTTGAGATTCATAGCCAAACTTTGGGAAGAGTGCAGGGAATCTTATGAAAGAAAGGGGAGATAGTAAAACCCGGAGAGGACAGGAGCTCCACAGGGAGAGCAACAGAACCAAAAAATCTGGGCACAGGGGTCTTCCCTGAGACTGATACTCCAACCAAGGACTATGCACGGAGATAACCTATAACATCTGCACAGATATAGCCCATGGCAGCTCAGTCTCCAAGTGGGTACCCTAGTAAGAGGAACAGGGACTGTCTCTGACATGAACTCAGTGTCTGGCAATTTGGTCACTATCCCCTGAGGGGGAAGTAGCCTTACCAGACCACAGAAGAGGACAATGCAGCCAGTCCTGATGAGACCTGATCGGCTAGGGTAGGATGGAAGGAGAAGAGGACCACCCCTATGGGTGGACTAGGGGAGGTACATGGGACAGGGGAGGGAGGTGTCGGGAGGGGATAACGGAGGGGGCTACAGCTGGGATACAAAGTGAATAAACTGTAATAGACAAAAATTAAATAATTAGGGCTGGAGAGATGGCCAATGGTTAAGAGCACTGTCTGCTCTTCCAAGGGACCCAGGTTCAACTCCCAGCAGCCACATGGCAGCTCACAACTGTCTGTAAGTAGTTCCAGGTGGTCTGATACCCTCACGCCAATGCACATAAAATAAAATTGAATAAATTAAAAAAAAGATTCTCATTTAAAAAAATAAAAAATTAAATAATTCTTTAAAAAATTTATTTAAATAAATAAATTAAATATATATTTTTTAAAAAGATGACCAAAGGAATCTGCTCTCTGCAAAAGGGCCGCAGTAGTCCCTCAGAGTAAAACTGTAATACTGAGTAGTATTCCATTGTGTAAAAGTACCACAATTTCTGTATTGATTCCTCCATTGATGGACACCTGGGTTGTTTCCAGGTTCTGGCAATTACAAATAAACCTGCTATGAACATGGTTGAGCAAATGTCCTTGTTGTGTGCTTGAGCATCTTTTAGATATATGCCTAGGAGCGGTATAGCTGGATCTTGATTTCTAAGTGGTTGTACAAGTTTACATTCCCACCAGCAATGGAGGAGGGTTCCCCTTTCTCCATATCCTCTCCAGCATGTGTTGTCACTTGAGTTTTTGATGTTAGCCATTTTGATGGGTGTAAAGTGAAATCTCAGGGTCATTTTGATTTGCATCTCCCTGATGACTAAGGATGTTGAGCATTTCTTTAAGTGTTTCTCTGCCATTCTATATTCCTCTACAGAGAATTCTCTGTTTAGGTCTGTACCCCCAGCAGAAGGTTAGACCCTGCGTTAGTATAATCAGATCTCTGTCTCATTCCTTGGTGTAGGCCTTTTATAAAGAGACAAGCTACAGTTTTCTTTGTAATGATGACTTCTTGACCAATCAGCTATGGGTATATACAAGTCACATTCAAGGTGACCCAGGTGTAATTTGGGGAGTTAATATTTTAGCTTCTCTCTAATATATGTCTTAAATACACTGGAAACATTTTATTTTTATAGTTTAAAGTTATGAAAATTCCAAAAGCTATATACAAACAATACAGTTAGATAAGTACCACTGGAATGAAGATATGGAACAATGACATTGCTCTCCAGGTCTTCTGTGGGCAGAACTTCTCTCTACCCTTGGACCTGGACACTGTTTGTATCTGCTTCTATCTGTAATTCTGTGTTTTTGGTAATGGCGCATGGTCTGGTTAGTTTTAATTACCTATTTGACACAACTCAGACCTATCTGAAAAAAATAATCTAAACTTAAGAAATGCCTAGATGAGATTGGCCTGTTGTGTCTATAAGAGAATATCTGTATTGTTCCTTGATAGAACAGGAATCAGCCTACAGTGGGTACACTAACCCCTAGGCAGGTGGTCCTGAACTTTAAGGAAAGTTGGCTGGATGTAAGTCTGTCTGACAGCCAGCAAATAGCATCTGCCATGGTTCCTGTCATATTTCTTTGGCTGAGAAAACAGCACCTTGTTAGGAGGTTGTCTTAGTTATTTTTCTAATGCTGTGGTAAAACACCGTTGCAAAGGCAACTTAATGCATTTAATTAATGCATTTAATTGAGCTTATGGTTACAGATGATAAAAATCCATGATGCCAGAGCAGAGTTATAGGGGCAGGAATACCTGTAAGCTCACCTCAAAGAACAAGGACTAGGTAGACAGCCCAGCAAAAACATCAAGAGTCTTTTGAAACCTAAAATCCCACCCTTAATGACACACCTCCTCTACCAAGGCCACGCCTTCTAATCCTTCCCAAAGAGTTCCCACCACATGCAGACAAAGATTCCAAACATACAAGCCTATAGAAGCCATTCTCATACAAACCCCCTCAGATACAGTGCTGTATGGAATTGCAAGCAAGGCTGTCTCAGCTCGTGCCTTGATTTCCTCCAGTGATGTACTGTGACATGGTGTTGTGAGCTAAAACAAACCCTTTTCTCACCCTTGTTGCTTTTGTTAGGGCATGTAATCATAACAACAAATGAAACTAGAACTATACATGAGTGATATCAAACATTATATAATCTTGGTGTCTTACTTTCTCATTAAGCATATAATCTAGTCGGTACTCTTTCATGTGGCTATATCAATCATTCATTCAATTTTTGTTTGTTGGTATTCATTTTTTAGATGTACCACAGTTTATTGCTCATCACTTAGCAGAGGGCTGTCTGAGAGTTTTCCAATTTCTGACAATTGGGAAAATGAACCACTACAAATATTTATATCTAACGATTGTGGAGATGGAGATGTTTTATGTTTTACTCTTGGAAAAAATATATAGTATATGAATGCATGGACTACATAATAAGGGTATGGAAGCTAAAAAAAAAACTGACAAATACACTTCCATAGTAACTGTCATTTTACTATCCTGTCATCATATATAAGAGCTATATATGATCCAGCTTCAACTTCCAATGCTACATAAACACAATTTTAAATTCAATAATCTGAGTGGGTACACAGGAATACCCCAGTGGGTTTTTAATGTATATTTCCCTGACAATTAATGCTATTAAACATATTTTCCTTTCTGTTACTGCCTTCATATTATATTAGGTAAAATGTCTGCTATAATCTTTTGATTTCTTTCTAGTTATCTTTTTAGTGTTGAATTATAAAACAGCTTCATATATTTTACTTTAAAATCCATTTTATAGGTCTGTTTTACAATCCATTTCTTCCAAGTGGTTGTTTGTCTTAAAAAAAGAAAAACCTGTTGTCTTTGGGATGTAGACACATTTAATTTTGATAAAGTCTAGTTTGTATACTTTTTTTTCATTAGTTAACCTATTTGTTTTGGGCCATATTGAATATGTCTTAGCAAAGCTTAACTTACAGATAATTTTCTACAATGTGTTTCTGTAAGTGTGGCAATATGAGCTCTTACATTTATTCATAGCAAGTCATGCCTTCTCGCCCTCTGTCCATTCTCTTCTATGGCATAAGATAATGACTGAGTCTTTGATGGTGCCACTATGCAGAAGGGCACCATTCTTTATCAAAAATGAATTCACTATAGTTGTGGGCCAATCTCTGGATTCTCCCTTCAGAATTGTCACCACCCATTCCATGCTATTTTGATTATTGAACATTTCCAAATCCCAAAAGCACTTTCTCCAATTACAAAATTGGTTTAGCTAATGCAAAACCTTTGCGTTGTCATTTAAATCTTCAAATGGGTTTGTAAATGTTGGTAAAAAACATGCTGACAGTTTTTGAGGATTGGACTGGATTTAAAGATAGATATTTTAATAATCTTGAGAGATTTAATGTACAAATGATATCTGCTGATTTTTGTAGAAATTTTTAATGCTTATCTCAATGATAGTGAAGTCTTTTTTTTTTTTTTTAACACATGAGGGTCTTTTTATTGTAAATTACAAGCTGCAGCTGGGGCCTACACAGCCCCGACCACCGAAGCGGTGGGAGCTGAGCGCCCCGCCCCAGGTTAGTTGGGTGATTTAAAGATTTTGGTCCCTCCCAGCATGCTCAAGGCAGGGGCGATTCCTGCCTGGCAAGCATCTATTGGTCAAGGTGCTACATTTTGAATCGATTGGCTATAGGAAGGTTCCCAGACTATTGATCATGACCAGGTGTCCCTCCCTAGGGGGAGGGTCCAGTTTCCTAGCAACTGTATCTCTAGTGGGTGGGGAAAGAACTCGGGCGAGGTAGCTCTCCCCTCAGGGAATTTACCGCACCTACTCTACCATCTTAACAATCGC
>REGO01000215.1:2673914-2688629 GCA_010120015.1 Rhombomys opimus | reverse complement strand
ACTCCCCCAACTTGTCTTCTAGCCTATTTAGTATCAACAATATTAAAAAGAAAATAATAATTACTAAGTAATTTATTATTATCCACTGTGATGATTGAATGAGAATATGCCCAGAGGCTCATATGTTTGAAAGCTTCATCTTCAGTTAGCAGAACTGTTTGGGAAGGATTAGGAGGTGGAGCCTTGTTGGAGGAATTGAGTCATTGGGTTTCAAAAGCCCACACTATTCCTAGTGTCTCTCCTTCTGTCTGTCACTTGCAAATAAGGTTCTGAGCTCTCAGCTACTGATCCAGATCCGTGCTTGCTTTTCTGCTGCCATGCTCCCCACCATGATAGTCATGGATTTTAACATTCTGGAACTATCAGCCCTCAACTGACTCTTTCTTCTATAAGTTGGTGTCATTTCTCAGCAGTAGAAAAGTAACTAAGACACCATCTATTATAAATCTTTGATGACAAATTATTGACTCTTCCATGAGAATATGAATCTTGCCACACATTTTTAAATTAAACTGTTTCTCATAAAATATAGCTCAGGGATATGAATCATTCCTCTGGACTAGAGTAACATAATTATAACTGAAATCCCTTAATGTAGACTTATTGCATCTAATAATTTTAGTAATAAAAATGGAGTTAAACTTATTACAAACTATTATTGAAAGGTATGTTTAATTTTTTAAAGAAATAAGAAATGCGTTTGGATGTATAATTTAAAAGATTGTGAATGTGCAATCACACTAATATTTATAAAGAAAGCTTGTTTTAAAATTATGAAGATATGCTGGAGGGAGAAAAACTATTTATAATGTATCTCAGGTAGATGAATGATACAGTTAACTGCTCATAAAGTACTTATTAGAGAGTGACTTAGCTCCACAGTAATTACAAGATTTATCTTTAAGTCCAACATAAATAATATGATGTCAAGACATTTTATTTTTAATTTTTGAAAACACATTTACCTACTAGTCTTTTGATAAATCCTGCATGAGATGCTTTATTGGAGATCTCTTGATGTTTTAGAATGTCAGAAGAGAATGGGATTTCTCATTTTCTTTCAAGACAGAATAGCAGTGAAAGAGCAACTGGCTTTTAGAAAACAAAGCTAATAACATATTGCAAGTGCTTTAAACTTCTTTTAAGTGTTTGAGAAAAAAATGTGGTTCATTTTGTAACAAATGGAAGATTTCCATTATGCTACTGGGTTTTTACTTATTTATTTTTTCTTATTTCCAAAGTTTTCCTCCATCAATCTAAGTGAGTTCATAAGCAAACCAAAGATAAATTCAAGACAAATACATTCCATGTTTTACTCAAGAATTTGAAAAAAAAATCTGTTTTACACCAAAACAAAGTGGATTATATCCCTTTTTCTTACAACCTTTTTATTTCTGCCAAAATTTAAAAAATAAATAAGGAAAAAAGAGAACACCTCCAAAATATATTTTAAAAAATACAATAGATTTTTTTTCTTTTATACTCACTGACACATTGAAGATGTGTCAAGCTCAAGTCTGCACAATGACTCATCTAAGGTAAACACATGCAGATGAAACAAATAGTAACCAGAGGAAAAATTAAGAATTTTATCTCTGTGGAAGGGCAGAAGCAAACACATAATGATTGGAAAAAGAATCTTAAACTGAGAGTCAAATGATACACTGCCAACTCTTGGCTTACACATTTGAAAGCGAGAAACTGTCAGACTCAAAAACAGTTATGTTAAATATTGTTTTTAGTATAAAATAATGGATCTTAATGAAACATAAAGGCCAGTAATGAGTATCTATTAGTACATGCTTGTATTTATACTGGAAATGGCTATTATATCTAATGGTATAAAATAGTAATGCACAATAATTAAAGTATTAAAATGTACTCTAAGGGAACAGGTGATTCTTCCCTCCTCCCTTTTCCTTCCTCCTTCTTCCTTCATCCCTCTTTTCTCCTCCACATTCCTACAAGTTCTCCTGATAACAGAAAGCAAATCGCCAAGAGAAAAGTCTATTTTAAAAATCAACTAATGTCTAAAGCTGATTCATAAGAAGCAATCGTACCTCTAGGTTTTCTGAGAGGAAGAGTTCAGCTTATGATGAGTTGTCTAGTCAGCCAAGGTCAGATTTCTAATATGTATTCATCCGTTTTTCATTGTTATCACAAAATTCAACTTCAAAAGAGGAAGGGTTGATGTTGGCTCACAGAGTTTTAGTCAATGACCAGTTGGCCCTGTTGCTTTGGAGACTGCCGTAAATTACTGCCTTACAGGTTGACCAGATAGCTGAGGAAGATGTTCATCTCATGCTGGCTAGGGAGTAAATAACAAAGCAGAGATTCTGAACTAAGCCCCCAGCATCCTTTGGAAGGGCACACCCCAGTAGTCCAACTCCTTTCTAGATGCCACATATCTAAAGGTTCTACCATCTACCAGTGACTCCACAAGCTGGGAACTAAGTTTTCAATGGCATGGGTATGGGTAGGACCCTCAAAATTCAAGTTACAGCATCTTGACTTTGGCCCCAAGAGTAATGCTCACAATACAAAATTCATTTGGGTTCTGCTCTAAGAGTCCCCAAAGTCTTGTTATTAATACTATTCCCCAAAATGTCAAAATCCTAAATCTTCTTAAGAACACAAGACAAACTCAGCTATGAGCTATTAGTAAAAGATAAAGTTACATACATCCAACACACTGTGCCACAAGATAAATGATTTTGTTCCAAAAGGAAATACCAGGAAAATAGCAAGGCACAGTCAACCCAGTGCAAGAATGAAACCATAAAGCAAAAATTTAAATCGTGTTTCTCTGTTTGGCTGCCTGTGTATGTTGTGGCTGAATGACTTCTGTGGGCTGAGATAGCCCTGATGTTATGACCTTGAGGTTCTCATAGCACGTTGTCTCTCCTGGGCTGAACGCCTGCTGTGATCAGTTTCAGTTGACAAGCACCCCCTTTAGGGAGAAAAGTGCATCTCTTTCTTCTGCTAGTCTCCAATGCAGCTTTCACATCAGTCTTACAACTTCTGCACACTGGTCTGGCAGGAGCTATTTGCAGAGACTCCAACTCCTCTACACAATGTTTTAGGAATGTATGTTGAGGGCTTCCCTCATCTTATACCTCTTGTATTCTTTGTTAACTCTATGAGTTAACAAAACCAGAATACTATGTTTTATAGCTGCCATGAGCAGCTTGAGGCTTTGGTGGGCGCTGGCACCGTATGACCTTGGGGGTGAAGGTTCTGTATGAAAGTCTACGGCTACATTAAGACTCCACTCAAAGAAAAGTCTTTGAAAATAAATACAGTTTTAAAACTTTGAGGCTGTGATGGATGGGATTTATCAGTTGCTGAGGTATCTACTGTATCTTTTCTAAAATCTTGGTGCCCAGTGATTGACTTCTTATGCATGGAGCTAATGTGTTTAGCAAGTGCCTCCTCTTTAATGGCACCTCCTGCTCTGGCCGGACTGGCAACTTTGATTCACCAGAGTCCCCAGTGCTTCTTAGTTATTCTATAAATGTGACTAAAAGCATCCAGCAATACTCATGTCATCACATAAATGCTGTGTAGGCCTGACAATTTTTACTGTCAGATTAACTTATTCCTACAACTCACACAAACTCTTAGAAAATGAACATAATGCAGCAAAAATCCATGTCACATTTATGTCCTATTTCCATCAAAACACCATAAACATATGCTGCTGTCCACATTCCTATCAGTACTGTGTCCTTACAAGCTCTTGTACCTAAACCACTCACTAAGCTCTTTGTACAGCACTCAAGGCTTTTCCTGGGTCACAGCTCCAAACTGTACTAAAATCATAAAAACTAGTCCCAAAGACTCTTCAACATCATCTCAGAAACAGCGCAACAATGACAGTGCTCCTGGCAAGAATTTTCTGTCTTACTTAGCTTTCTGTTGTTGTGACAAATGGCTGATTTAAATTAACCTGAGTTTCATTTGGTTTGTGCTTTCAGAGCTTCCAAAGTGTGGTCGTTTCATCCTGTTTCCTTTGCGCTGTACTGAGGCAGCACACTATGGTGGGGTGAAAGAAACAGCTCAGCTTCAAGACAAATGGGAATTAGACAGGAGTAGGATGGGGCTAGCCCAAGCTCCCCTACAGGGAACATCCCCAGTGACTTAACATCATTCCATTTGGCCCTACCCCTAAAATTTTCAACATCTATCAATAGTGCCTTAGGACTGGCTCAGATCCAAGATGGCAACGTCAGCCAGGCAGGGTATCTGAACAGCAACTCAGCAGTGAGAGCAGGTTGACCAGCAGGCCGTGCTGTGGACCCCAAATCCCAACATCTGTGTTTCTCAGGTGAGAGGAGAATCCACGAGGATACCTGAAGGTCCATCTTCAGGCCACCCGGCTAATACCAGGAAAAATTCCCAGGCTCCCACCCACCACTGCCACAGCCACAGCCCAATCCCACCATCTGCTGTCCTTCCTGAAAAATGCAGCAGCTCTCTGGGCTCTGACCCTGCAGCCCTAGGCCACCAGCCCAAACTCACCATCTGTGGATATATTCCTGGGACCGGCAGCCATGGCGCATGGGGGCTGAGTGGAGGATTCTACCCTGCAGCCTAAGACCACCCGCCCTAACCCACCAGGACGGGCAATGGCAGCTCACTCAGCTGTGACCCAACAGCCCGAGGCCACCCACCAGAATCTGCCGTCAGTGAATACTTTCCTGGGACTTACAGCGTGCACTTGGGGCTCCTACCTTACAGTCTTAAGCCACCACCCTTCCAAACACACCGTCTGTGGATACCTTCCAGGACAAGCAGTGCTCTCTGGGTTCTGACCCCTTAGCCTTAGGCCACCCACCGCCCAAGCCCACTTTTATATCTCTTCCTGGAACCAGAGCTAGGCAGCTCTGACCTTGGGTGCTCACTCTCACTGCCTGTGGAGTTAAACTTCCTGTACTGTGGGTGGGTGAGACTCCAAAACTGGGCGCCCACTCTCCTCTGGACACCTTCTGAGTACTAGAGACTCCTGTTTCCAAACCCTGGAGACCACACTCAGCATCCTGTGGACACCTTCCTGGTCACAGCAGCTAGTGGAGTTCACTCTCACCGCCCAGTGGAGGAGATGCATTCCGGTACTGTGGGGAAGGCACAACTTCATTTTGCCTACTCCCCTCCTGACTGGTTAACTCCAGGTCAGAATTAGCCAGCACAGCACAGACGGTGAACACAGCAGAGCTCGTGTCCCGGGGTCCATTCCCCACCATCTTAAGCCTGTGGGACACTGAAGCAGCGCTAACTAAAGAAATCTATCAGGCAGTGCCCCAGCAGCCTGGCTCAAATAGGGCAGAACCAGTGAGCCCAGCGCAGAGAACCCAGTGGAGCTGAGCTAGGCACCTGACACAAGTTCTATTGTCCTCCTCCCCAAGAAGGCCTGTGGAGTACTGGAGCAGCTCTAGGTTTGGAGATCTTTCTGCCTACTCCCAAGCACTCTGGCCCACCTGTGTCAGAAACAATGCAGCCAGCACAGCCAGTGAACCCAGCAGAGACAACTCAGGCCTGGGACTCAAATACCATCCTCCACCTTCTTAAGCATCATCTCTAGACCCAGAGATCTTTCCACCTGTGCCTCAGCTACTTGGGTCACAAACAGTGAGCCAGCAAGGACAGTGAATCCAGGGGAGAGTACTCAAGACTCCAGAGACAGATAGATCCAGTCTGCAGTACAGGCTCCAGGAATAATCAGTCAAGGTCACAGACAACAGATTGCTAGAAGCCGGGGAAAGAATACAGACAACAAAAACCAGGACATCATAGCTTCACCAGAATCGCCTAAAATCAATAGATGTTCTATTGGAGCTGAAACATAGGAAAATGAACTTGAATCTATAATTTTGCAGTTATTCAGGGCACATAAAGAGGAAATGAACAAAAAAAAAATAGAGGCCATCATGGACAGACAGGAATCCACATTCAAACAGGTGAAGAAAATGGTGCAAAGCATGAAAACAGAATTAGAATCAATAAATAAAACACAAACATAGAAAACCCTGGAATTGGAGAACTTAGAGAAAAGATCAGGAAACACAAAGGTAAGCATTACTAAGAAAAAATTTCCAACTTAAAGAAAGAGATGTCCATAAACATAGAAGAGGCCTACAGAACACCAAATAGACTAGTCCAGAGAAGAACCCCCCAACAATATAATAATCAAAACACTAAATCTAGAACAAAGAAAAAAATATCAAAAGCAGCAAGGGAAAATGGCTAAGTAACATATGGCAAACCAATCAAAATAGATTTCTCAAGGGAGACTGTGAAAGCCAGAAGGGACTGAGCAGTTATCATGCAGAAGCTTAGAAATCACAGATGTCAACCCAGACTACTATATCCAGCAAAATTTTCAATCAACATAGATAGAGAAAAAAATATTCCATGACATAACTAAATTTAAACAATACATACACAAAATCCAGCCCTACAAAAGATACTAGAAAGAAAACCTCAACCCAACAAGATCAACTACACCCTAGAAAACACAAGATAAGACACCATCACATCAAAAAAGCAAAGGAAAACAAACACACAAACATACAATCACCACCAACCCCACAATAAAAGAAACTAACAGTCATTGGTCACTAATATCTATTGACATCAAAGGTCTCAATTCTCCAATCAAAATACACGGACTAACAGAATGGTATGGAAACAGGATCCAACATTCTGCTGCATTCAAGAAACACACCTCTGCAACAAAGAGAGATACTACCTCAAAGTTAAGGGCTGGAAAAATGTTTTCCAAGCAAATGGACACAAGAAGCAAGCTGGAGTAGCCATCTTAATAGCTAATAAAATAGACTTTCAAGAAAAATTAACCAAAAGAGATGGAGAGGGATACTTCATTCCCATCAAAGGAAAAATCCACCAGGAGGACATCACACTCCTGAACACCTATGCACCAAAAAGAAGGGCTCCTGCAGTTGTCAAAGAAACATTATAAAAGTGCAAATCACACAATGATCCCAATACCTTAATAGTGGGAGACTTCAACACCCCACTCTTGTCAAAAGAAAGATCATTGAGACAGAAGCTAAACAGAGAAATAATGACACTTACAGAGGTCTTAAATCAAATTGACCTAATAGATGTCTACAGAACCTTTCACCCAAACACAAAGGAGTATACCTTTGTCTCAGCATCTCATGGAACCTTCTCCAAAAGTGACCATATAGTCAGGCACAAAGCAAGCCCCAACAGATACAAGAAGATTGAAATAATCCCTTGTATCATATCAGATCACCATGGTCTAAAATTAGACTTCAACAATAACAGAAATAACAAAAAGCCTACAAGCACATGGAAATTGAACAACTCTCTACCCAATGACACCTGGATCAGAGAGGAAATTAAAAAAAAATTAAAGGCTTCCTAGAATTTAATGAAAATGAAGGTAAAATTTACCCTAATTTATGGGACACAGTGAAAGCAGTGCTAAGAGGAAAGTTCATAGTACTAAGTGCCTTCATAAAGAAATTTGAGGTATCTCATATAAGCACCTTAATGCCATACCTGAAAGAAGAAGAAGAAGAAGAAGAAGAAGAAGAAGAAGAAGAAGAAGAAGAAGAAGAAGAAGACGACGACATGTAGAAGAGGAGTAGATGGCTGGAAATAATCAAACTCAGGGCTAACATAAATACATTAAAAACAAATAAAACAATTCAAAGAATCAATGAAACCAAGAGCTGGTTCTTTGAGAAAAAAATCAACAAGGTAGACAAACTAACTAAAAGCCAAAGGGGCACTGTCCAAATCAACAAAATCAGAAATGAAAGGGGGGATATAACAGACACTGAGGAATTCCAAGGAATCATTTAATCCTACTTCAAAAGCCTATATGCAACAAAATTTGAAACTGTAAATTAAATAGACAATTTTCTTGATAGATTCCATTTACCAAAGATGAAACAAGATCAGGTAAATAAAGTAAATAGCCCTATATCCCCTAAGGAAATAGAAGCTGTCATCAAAAGTCTCCCATCCAAAACAAAACAAAACAAAACAGGGCCAGGATGGTTTCAGCTCAAAATTCTACCAGACCTTCAAAGAGCTAACTCCAATTCTCTTCAAACTGTTCCACAAAATAGAAAGAGAAGGAACATTACCAAATTCACCCTATGAAGCCACAGTCACCTTGATACCTAAACCACACAAAGACCCAACAAAGAAAGAGAATTTCAGGCCAATCTCTCTTATGAACATTGATGCAAAATACTCAACAAAGTACTTACAAACCAAATCCAAAACCCATTAAAGATATCATCCACATTGACCAAGTAGGCTTCATTCCAGGCATGCAGGGGAGGTTCAGCATATGAAAATCCATCAATGTAATCCACCATATAAACAAACTGAAGGAGAAAAACATGATTATCTCCTTAGACACCAAAAAAGCATTTGACAAAATTCAACATTTTGAAGTTAAAGTTTTGAAGAGATCAGGTATACAAGGCACATACCTAAACATAGTAAAAGGAACATACAGCAAGCCTATAGCCAATATCAAGCTAAAATCAAACTGAAATTAGGGACAAGTCAAGGTTGCCCAATCTTTCCTTATCTCTTCAACATAAGTCTTGAAGTCCTAGCAAGAACAATAAGACAACTAAAGGAGATCAAAGGGATGTAAATTGGAAAGGAAGAAGTCAAAGTATCACTATTTGCAGATGATATGATATGAGTGACCCCAAAAATTCTACCGGAGAACTCCTTCTGCTGATAAACACCTTCAGCAGTGTGGCTAGATACAAAATTACCTCAATAAGTAAATAAATAACTAAATAAATAAATATATAAATAAATAAATATCTGAAGCCCTCTTGTACACAAAAGACAAAAGGGAAACAACAGCCTTCACAATAGGCACAAATAACATAAAATACCTTGGTGCAATGCTAACCAAGCAAGTGAAATACCTGTTTGAAAAAAAACTTCATGTCTCTGAAGAAAGAAATTGAAGAAGATATCAAAAGAATGAAAGATATCCCATGCTCATGGATCAGTAGGATTAAAATACTGAAAACGGTTATCCTACCACAAGCAATCTACAGATTCAATGGAATTACCATCAAAGTACCAGTACAATTCTTTACAGAACATCAAAGAACATTTCTCAATTTCACATGGAAAAACAGAAAACCCTGAATTGCTAAAACAATCCTGTGCAATAAAAGGTCTTCTGGAGGAATATCCATCCCAGATCTCAAGCTATACTATAGAGCAACAGTAAGAAAAACTGCATGGTACTGGCATAGAAACAGACTGATGGACCAATGGAATCAAATGAAAGACCCATAAATAAATTCACACACCTGTGGAAAATTAATTTTTGACAAAGAAGCCAAAACCATACAATGTAAAAAGGAAAATATCTTCAACAAATGGTGCTGCACTAACTGAATGTCTACATGTAGAAAAGTGCAAATTGACCCATATTTGTCACCCTGCACAATGTTAAAGTCCAAGTGGATCAGAGACCTCAACATAAAACCCACTAAATCTGTTAGATGAAAAAGTAGGAAAGAGCCTTAAACTCATTGGTACAGGAGACAACTTCCTGAACAGAACACCAACAGCATAGGTTCTTAGATCAACAATTAATAAATGGGACCTCATGAAACTGAAAAGCTTCTGTAAAGCAAAGGACACTGTCATCAGAACAAAATGACAGCCTACAGACTGGGAAAAGATCTTCACCATCCCTACTGCTGCCAGAGGCCTAATATGCAGAATATATGAAGAAACAAAGAAGTTAATCTCTTTGACTTTCCTCCTCCCCTGCCCCGAGGGAGGAGCAGCCTTGCTAGGCCACAGAAGTGGACATTCCAGCCAGTCCTGATGAGACCTGATAAACTAGGGTCAGATGGAAGGAGAGGAGGACCTCGCCTATCAGTGGACTTAGAGAGGGGCAGGGAGTTGATGAGGGAGGGAATGAGGGAGAGGGCTACAGCTGGGATACAAAGTAAATAAACTGTAATTAATATAAAAAACAAAATTTTAATTTAAAAAAACACCAAAAAACCAAGTAACCAATTTAAAAATGGGGTACAGAGCTAAACAGAGAATTTTTGGCAGAGGAATACGGAATGGCAGAGAAACACTTAAAGAAATGTTCAACATCCTTAGTCACTCAGGAAATGGAAATCAAAACGACCCTGAGATTTCACCTTATACCCATCAGAATGGCTAAGATCAAAAACTCAAGTGACAACACATGCTGGAGAGGATGTGGAGAAAGGGGAACTCTCCTCCATTGCTGGTGGGAATGTAACCTTTTACAACTACTTTGGAAATAAATCTGGCGTTTCCTCAGAAAATTAGGAATAGTGCTACCACAATATCCAGGTATACCACTCCTAGGTATACACCCAAAAGATGCCCCACTATTCAAAAGGACATTTGCTAAACCATGTTTGTAGTAGCTCTATTCATAATAGCCAGAATCTGGAAACAACCCAGATGTCCCTCAACTGAGGAATGGATACAGAAAGTGTGGTACATTTACACAGTGGAATACTACTGAACAATTAAAAACAAGGAAATCATGAAATTTGCAGGCAAATGGTGGGATCTAGAAAAGATCATCCTTAGTGATGTATCCCAGAATCAGCAAGACACAAATGACATATACTCACTTATAAGTGGATAGTAGCCTATAATATAGGATAATCATACTAAAATCTATAGTCAAAAGAAGCTAAACAACAAGGAGGACCCTAGGGAAGATGCTTAATCCTCATTCAGATGGGCATCAGAAGTAGAAGACAAGAAACTGGACAAGAACCTTCCAGAACTGGACAAGTCTTTCGGAGGACCTCTGAAAGACTCCACAAACCAGGATATCAAAGGAGGTACTGAGACTCATCGCCAAACTTTGGGCAGAGTGCTGGAATCTTCATGGAAGAAGAGGGCAATAGAAAGACCTGGGACAGGAACTCCACCAGGAGAACAACAGAGCCAAAATACCTGGGCCCAGGGGGGCCTGCAGAGACCAATACTCCAACTAAGGACCATGCATGGAGAGTACCTAGATCCCCTGTTCAAAGGAAGCCCATTGGCTTCTCAGCTTCCAAGTGGGTTTCTTAGTAAGAGGTACAGAGTTTGTCTCTGACATGAACTCAGTGGCTGGCTGAGTGCAGCAGGGTGCAGCCTTACCAGGTCACAGAGGAAGATGATACAGCCAGTCTTGATGAGACCCTGATAAACTAGGGTCAGATAGAAGGGGAGGAGGACTTCCCCTATCAGGGGACTAGGGAAAGGGCATGGGAGGAGAAGAGGGAGGAGGGGTGGGACTGGGAGGAGACAAGGGAGGGGGCTGCCGCAGGGATACAAAGTGAATAAATTGTAATAAATAAATATATAAATAAAATTAAATTTAAAAATTAAAAAAATGAGTGCCTTATGACTATTTCTTTTTTAAAACAAATAGGCCTCTGTGGGACTAATCCAAAGCAGAGTAAGATGTAAATTTGTTGATTTCTTCTTTACCTATGAGTCCCCAGTGCTCTAGATACCCTTGTCTTACTGATACAGAGATTGAGGTTGGGACTGGAAAGGGGGAGAGAGAGACAGAAATCAACAAGAAGACAATTTTCTTTACAAAATTAAACCTTTCAGATACTTAAGTATCTGCCTTAAAAAATAACCTAAAAATAATTCTCATGTCTGTAGAGTGTGTTTGGCATCTACATGGACATATTTTAGTGTCCTACAGACATATTTTATTGTGGTGAGTTCTAAGCAGTATGGATATCTTCATTTTGACATATTCACTCATATACACAAGTGTATCATATATGTTTTCCTTTATATGTAATTATGAAATTAGGTTGTACAGGATTTGCAGATAGAAACCTGTATTTTAGTCACATTGACAATATGTCAAAGTGAGCTGTCAAATAAACTATCTTAAGACTAATGTTTCTTTTTTTCTAATTGTCTTTCATTGTTCCTTGACACATTTAATTTCCCCAACCTAATTTTCATCATTTCTTACTAAAATATCTGCATTTATGCTTTTATATTCTCACAGTATTGATTCTCTTTTATTTTGTGTTGTAACATGCAAGCCATAGTGGATTGTCTTCTGAATACATTAAACCTTGGTCCTCTGTCTACTCCACCTAATACATTTTGTAATTGACCTGATTAGCATAGGAATTTTTTTTTTTTTTTGCTTGCATGCCACGCTCCAACCTCTTACTTCTTCTAATAACGTATTTGATCCACAAAATTTTTTAAGATACACACATACCTTTCACACCTATTGACAGCTGAAGAAATTAAAGCCCAAGAAACAAGAGCCTCAGTTCCTGAGACCCGTGCTGGGGCTGTAGGATACGCAGGGGATATTCTCAGAGACTCCGGGCCCTGAGCACATAAAGTTTCCCTCTGTAAGAGAAGTGTCCTTCTGCATAGGAAAATACTACTTACAATATATCTTGTTCAGGCCACAAGGAAGAAAACGCCGAATCAGTGAGGGCTTTGTGCAGAAGCAAGGTGGAGAAAGGACCTACTTTCCTCTGCTGGGGACGCCTTGTTTTTCCTTTCATCCTGGCCCTGGCTTTCTCGCCCTTACCTGCCCCCATTCCACATTTCTTACTTTTCTTATCAAACTCTGAAATTTACATCTAGAGACAAAAGCACTTTGTTAAGATTTACTAGGTGATTTCCTGATTCCTGTGGGTCATCTCCCATAGAAACAGGAGGTGAGATGTGAGCAAGCTCTGAAGTTTGTTTTTCCCCTTTTAATACATCTTTGTTATTTGGTGACCCAGCTAGGAACCCTCTGAGGGTAGGGGGAAGATTGATTTCTCCCTTGCAAACTGGAATGCATTCTCTAGGAGTCTATAACTCATAAAGAAAACATCATGATTCAGACCCAAGTGATCTGCTTTCAAGACCCAGATCTTTGTTGTTTGTGAGGGAATATGCCAGGTATCCTGCTGGGTAATAAGCAAAGGGGCATCTGATGCAAAGTCAAGGCACGAGAGGATAGACTTTTCAAGGGCAAGAGAGATGTTTTCCTTGTGAGGGCAACCATGAGCCTTACACATATCATTTGGATTAAAAAAAAAATCACAGCCTAGCTTTCTCTAACCAAATGCTGCATGACAAATCAAAGAAAGACACAAATGTTGATGCTGGACTGATAGAAATGCCTATTTTCCAGTGCCATGGGGACTTGGATCATAACACAGCAAGGCACAGCTGAATTTACATTTCACAGAATCTCCTTGATCTCATCTCAATATAAATATCCCTTAAAGAGACCCAGAGCAGTTGCCAGGAGCAGACGTGCCAGGAGACATGCTTCAGGATCTCCATCTTCAGATATTTCAGACAAAAGAAAACCTTTCATTTCAATACACTATTTTCACCAAAGCAGAATGAGGAAAAACTCGCCAAAGGAAACTTTCCTTTTTAGTGTCCTGCTTGGAGATTTATTTTAGCCAGCTTAAAATTCTTATATTAGGAGGTGTCAGCCACGAAAACTGGACTATAGAAAATTTCTCCAGCCTCAATTATCATAATTGTCTCAATTCCTGAAAAGGCACAGATAAAACCCTGAATTACTGTACATGAACTGGAATAACCCTCAGATTGTGGATTATAACAATTAGAGGTCAGAGCTAATGTTATACAATCATAGTGGGATCTGATCTTATTAAACCAAATATCCATGTGAGCACATTTCATTCCCTGCTGTTTTAATTTAATTCTCATACTGTATTATAAAATTGGTGATTGCTGAAATTTGTAATAAGAAACTTTTTTTCACATTTTTTCATTTTGTCTACTTGCCTCCCTCTCTGCCATGTTAATACCATATATGCACCCATGTAGCATGTATTTCTGTTTTATATATTGAGATAACACATATATATATATACTGTCTCAATTTTCTAGTTTTTCTCAGTCTGTCCTGCTTATCATCCAGGAACACAATCAATAATGATATCATTCTTACATAGCTTAAACATAGGTACAAATACAATGTATGAGTAAAAGTACATTTGTAATAGAAAAATATTTGAAACAGCCATTGGTGACTGACCTGATAAACTAGAGAGTAAAAGTATGTAGTCCCGTGCATGGCTGTGAGGTAAATGGTGTGAAATGATGCAGATGATTTTCAAGTAAGTTGGAGGGTAAATGGCACATTCTTTTTATGGCAAACGAATGCCTTGCTCTTCCATCTCTGTAAGACTCACATGTACCATACTTGAGCCTGAAATCAGAAAACATTTGATTTTTTTTTAATCCCAGAATGATAAGATGCATTTGCTATGTCTTATCCTGCAGTTTTTAATATCTGAGAGCAATAGTTGTTAAAGGATGCTCCTGAGCAAAAGCAGTGGGGTTTCTGCTAAACCCACATTTGTCTAGAGCAGTCACCAACACACAACTTTGAATTACAGGCTCTTTGCACCAACACAGCATTTATAAGAGTCTGGTTTCTGAATAGATGCTGAGTCAGAAGTAGAAAATTAAATGGGAAGAGGAGGAAGTTTCAGGTAAGACTACTGAGCTGTGGGAAAAGCTATCATGGAAGAGATTGCACAAGGACAATTGTTCCATACATAAAAATACATGGTTATTTGGATAATGAATTGTTCTGTAGACTGCCACAAGATATATTGAGAGATATGTCTCATAAAATCAGGAGATATTCATATG
>REGO01000215.1:2569834-2664804 GCA_010120015.1 Rhombomys opimus | reverse complement strand
TTCCCTTTCCCCTCCCACCAACCTCTTCTTCCCATGTTCCACTACGTACTTTTGTATCTTGTTCAGTGGCCCACTGCATTTAATTACTGTTTCCTACATGAGCATGTTTAGGGCCTTGTTTAATTGAGCAAAGGCAATTTCCAGTTGACTGCACTGAGGAATATGACTCCCCTCCCCCCAGAAACCATTAGTTCCTGGGATGGGGCCTTGTTCATCTATTCCACATCGATGCTAGAGTATTAGCTGGTCCTGTGTTGTGTGACACTTAACATAGGTAGCCACTGATGCAAGAATCCATGGGTGGAATGTATTGACGATAATTTTGCAGCACTCCTTCCCATGCTACAGTTGTTTTATTCTTTCTCTCCCTCTTTTGAAGGTTCCCTGGGTCTTAGAAGGGGTGACATAGATGTCTTATCGATGTTGTGCAACCATCAGTCACTTAGACCTTTCCTCTTCCCTGACTCCAACCTTTCACGGAAGTCACATGGCACCTCTGCACAACACTAGCCTGAGGAGCAGAAGTTTAACTGGAGGACATTCAGCATCTCTTCTAAATGTGGAACTACACAATAGGATGCTTGTCATCAGCCATCAGTTCTCCAGTGTTGACTTTTTACTCCACTCAAATGAACTCAAGGGATAATACTAAAGCCCTATGGTGTCCTCATGCTCTTCTTTTGTAGGTCTTCTACAACATTTGACAAGTATAAAAGTCAGGTTTATTATCTGAGATAGTTTGCATGGATGAAAACTTTTCTCCTTCCTACTTTGGCTAACACATGTCTCCTTAGTTTCTGCTGCCTCTGTCTCATGGCTTTACCCCCTGCCTGGTCACAATGGACTTCCTTTCTTGTGATTTCATACTGGTGTGTCAATTCCCATGGTGATCACTCTTTTCAGTGTCTGTTGCTGTACCCCTTCTATGCATGCTGTTGACACAAGTGTTAACACCAACCTGCTCATACCATTTTCTTGTGACTGATCTCAGTGTCCAGCACCAAGATCTATCTTGAAAGACCCTTAGAATTTATGTTCTGGCCATATTTCTCCTTGTTACTTTGTAATATGTATCATCAATGACCTGTAATTTGTTTCATTGAGAAAAGGTTGATGGTAAATCAAAACGGAAGGTATCGTTTTGATGTATAACCTTAATAGCATCCTCCATTACATGGCCTTGAGCAGCAGTCTTGGCCCTTAAATTTTCCATCTCCTATTGTTTCACACAAGAAGTTAACATTTTAAAGTCCTGCATACTTTAGGGCGATTCCCATATGCCTCCTTCCTGTCCCCTTGTCCGCAGCATTCCACTCTCACTTGCTTCTTCAAGAGTACAGCCTGGGATGCAGGAGAATTAAAAACATCTCTTCATCATCAAGATTTTCAGTTACAGCCCTTTTTGTTTCACCTTCTTTTAAGTAGGAACCCTCAACATGGCCAAAACAGAATGTTAACTTGACGTTTGAAGGTACCACCCAGAAGAGAACCCTCATCCAGCACTTTCCTATACCTATAATATCAGCTTATGGGAAAAGGATTAAGGGAACAGAGCACCTGTGAGGGGGGGGGCGGTACAGGTTACCTCAAAGGACTTCTAGAAATAGACACAGAAAAATTACAGTAGTTTTTCCAGATAGCCAAACCTAAGAAGCAAAATAATATTTTACTGGCTAAATGTAATTGGACAGTTAACTCGCTGACAGGTTTGTTATGTAAAAATATGTGATGAGGGACTGGGAGATGACTCACCAAACAAACAAAAAGACCAAAGTATGAATCCTCAGAAGACAAGTAAGAGTGAGGTGGGCCTAGCTACCTGGCTGTAATTCTAGTCTCAGAAGGTAGAGATGGGATCCCTGAGAAAGTTCAGTAACTGCACTAAGCCAGTTGGTAGGCTTTAGCATTGGCTGAGAGATTTTGTCTTCATGGATAGGTGGGAAAGGCACCAACTACACACTCGTTCCCTTAGCCCTTTGCAAACACAGATACACGGACCCACACACCACACATGATACATGTATAAGAAGGGAAACATATCTGTTAAATGTTCTATGTCAGGTAAGTAGAGCATCCGTAACTGATAGACAAGTATTCATTCTGGGAGAAGGCTAATAAGTCCTTTCCTATGAGACTGGTGGTGACAACTCATACTGAATGTGAGAACGCTCTCCCTTTAACTGCATGCTGTATATCTGAGCTGCAGATGAACATCATGGGAAAAGAAGAGGAGAATAATGAATAGCACTTTCCAGCTCAGGACAGCAAATCCTCACAGACACATGATCGTCACACATTTGTTTAGAAAAGCTATCAGCCCACTCTGTATGATTTGGAAAGAGAGAAATGAATAGAACCTTTGTACCTGTCGGGGGTCTGGATGAGAAATTCTTTTGCAAAATAGAATATTTTGGTTATGAAATAGTTTGTGTTCCCTGTTACAATGAAGAGAAAAGAAAAATAAGACGTAAGTTCAGATAGGAACTAATGTACTGGGGGGGGGGGAGGCACAGATAATATCACTAAAATTGAGCCAATGGTGGGAAGGAAATCTGTAAGAAATCCACAGAATGGAAGGTAAGTCATGATGAGGTGACAGAAAGCACAAAGAAAATAAATTAATAGCTCCAGAGACCACATATAAGCTTTTTTGAAGAAATAGGCAGAAGTAATGTTTTAAAAATAATAATAAAAAAAGACATTGGTTTTATTTTGCAAAGATGAGAATAGTTCGGATCTGCGTAACAGCTTTGTGTTGTACGGTGCCTTCAGAACTGTGGGGTTAAACATTTGCATCTCAACTTCAGAGAGTGGCTAACAGCTATAACTTAAAGTTTAGGGCTTCAGATCCCCGTGATACACAACAAGAGATTGCTTGCTTGCTTGCTTTTTATTTGTTTGTTTTTCTGCTGCCCTTTTGTGGACCAACTGGTACCATCCTACAAACTCCTCTGGGCTTAATTCACATCTCTACAAGTCAGTAGGAGCTAGCTAGTGTGGGTGGGTGAGGCAGGGGTGCTCTGCTTCACCCTCAGGGTCTGGGACCAGCCTGGAAAACAGTTCTTCTCTGCATCTGCCTTCCCAGTGCGAGGCTGAGGGCATGCGGCTCTGGTCTCAGGGTCACCCTTCTCCCAACAGCAGCAAAGACCCCATGGCAAGTCACCTTGGGACCTCACTCCCTTCTTACTCATGAACTTCAGCCCATGTGGTAGAGCTCTCTCTCTCTGGCTAGCTCAGGTCTATACAGTTGAGGCAAGCAAGAACTGTCATTTTTCATAGGGCTCCCAATCCTTAAATTCAAGTCCTACTAGTAACAAGAAGGAATGCTCTTTGCTTTCATTTGTCAAGAATGTGCACACATAAGAAAGAAGGGGAGTTAGTCTGATGGGTAAAGGATAGGAGCTCCACAAAGACCAAATATATCTGGGCACAGGGTCTTTTCTGAAACTGACATTCAACCAAGGACCATGTATGGATATAACCTAGAACCTCCGCTCAGATGTAGCCTGTGGTAGCTCAGTAACCAATTGGTTTCCCAAAGTGAGGGGAACAAGGACTATTTCTAACAGGAACTCAATGAAGATACCTGATAAAACAGGATCAGATGAATGGGGGGAGGTCCCCCCCTATCAGTGGACTTGGAAAGGGGCACAGTGGTGATGAGGGAGGGAGGGAGGGACTGGGAGGGAACGAGGGTTCGGGGCACGGCTGGGATACAGAATTAATAAAATGTAACTGATAAAAATAAAAAAAAACAATATGAATAAAAAAAAGAATGTGCACACATGAATTTATTTAATGAATTTATTAAGTTTTTCTTTGTCACTTTATTTGTAAATAAATGTAATCCACAATAAGATTATTTGCAAAGGATATAGATTGAATTTTGTCCTCACTGAACAAAGAAAAAAAGTTTCAAAGTTCTATTCTTTTTTTTCCTCCTGACATATTATTTTTCCTTTTCCTACTGATTCATTTATTTCTAAATATAAAGTATGTGATTTTTCTTCAGCAAGGCTTAGAATTATATCACCTCTATGACTCACCACTCATCTCAAGCAGAAGATGGGCAATTTCGGTTAAATCACTCTCGAAGTAATAAGCCTAAAGGCTTCTTTTCTGGCTTTCAGAATATCTGAAGAGAGTTGACCTGCTAATGAAATGCCATTTATGTAACAATCCTTGGGTCTCTCATGAGTGCTTCCAATAAATCTGATTCGGTAGCATGCAAAAATGAAAAGTTCTATGTAAAAAAAAAGTATGTTAATTCCCAGAGTAAAGACAGTCTGTGTGCTGCATCTCCTTAAAGCAATTATTGAGGAGAGGTAGACAATTTATGTCATTTATAAAAGAAAAACTATCTGTGTTGGGAGAGGAAGTAAAAGAAATGGATACCTTCATATTGCTACTATCAATTTCACCTGGTACAAGGACTCTTGGAGACTCATAAGAATGCTTCTGAAAGTAAAGGGGAATTATTTTTATTTGAATATGAACTTACAGTATCCCAATGACGTTCAAGCAAGGGAAGCATAAATTTCATTGATCAGAAATAAAATGCAATATCTCAAATGAGCAAAGTTAGTATATTCTAAAATAAGGATGTTATCCTTAATAGATCTATCTAAGGTAGCCACTTGATGTGTGCAAGTTAAAAAAAATAACATTTGAAGCCAAGGAAAAGGAATACCAAGCTGCAGGTGACAGCAAGACAAACAGACTCGAGCAAGGGATGTGAGTGTCAGCATCATTTACTGAACTGCATTGGGCAAAGACTCTGAATATGAGATTACATGCTGATCAGAACCAAAATTCTTATTGGAAATTAGTAATTGATTGACAGTGTCCTAATACACATTTCTGCAGGAGATGAGTCACCAAGATCTAGATCTTACCTAGGGCTAAGTACATAACAGAACTGAAAGCCAGGCAGTCCTCAAAGGCTCAGCTCCTGTGTTAGAACGGTGCTTTATTGCCCCAAAGGAAGACAGACTGATGAGTGAATTTTGAGTTTGTCCAAGGAAGGATAGAGACAAAACTTTCACCACGGTTAGCTTGAGTTTTAAATGTATGTGGATTATCACTTACTACTCAGGATGACAAGGATAACATTGCTGAGTGCATGATAGCTATCATCTGTTATGGAAGACTTTGCCATTTTATTGATTAATTGAATTTTAATATATCATTGTTTTGTTTTTAAACACTTTTAGTTTTATTTTTGTTATCTCTTCTCCTGGGCATGCATTCTTTCCTACTCTCCAAGTGACTTTCCACTATGTTGATAAATGGCTATGGTTTGTTTTGATACAAAATACATACATATTTGTAAAATATGTGAGATTGAATTGTATTCAGTTGTATGAAACATACAATTGAAATTGTATGTTTCAATTTTGCTTTAAAAAGTAATAATCTATTGACAATTCTTAGCATTTTAAACTCAAAAAGATACTTTTAGACAGTTATAATTCCATCCCCTGGTGCCACTGAATGTAGCAGCCCTTTTCGCAAATAAGGCTATTGTACATTTAATGATGAATGTGAGGTGAGTAGGAATAGCCCAACAGAGTTTACTGGGAACAAACAGAACATGAGATGCAGATGGAGGCTGAGATGAGTTGCCATGCCTATCAGTCAGAGCAAAGCCTTGGGGATGGAAGAGATGGGGGTGAGGTTCTCCTTTACAGCCTTCCAAAGGAAGGCAGAGTCCATGGGCACCCTGGTGTTGCATTGTAGACTCTGGAGCCACAAGACAATGCCTTTCATGACTGAGACCATGGAGTGATACTCTATTACAGCATTTACTGCCAACCAATGAGGCAGCCATTTGATTACCTAAGGAAATGATGATCTGGCCAATTTGCCTGTGTGTGTCTTGCTGGTGACCATCTGAGCTCCATGTCATGGGATCAGTGCCCCTGAAGAAACGCTGACAACTCGAAATTTCTGCTTCCATTTGCACTTTCTCAATAGTACAGTGAAGATCTCCACTCCCTAGATCCCCTGGGCCATTTGATTTGTCTAACTTGGCAAGCGCTTAAAATCTGAACTGCATTGTTATTTCTGGAAACCGCTTATCAATAACAGCAGAGTTTTAAAGACTCAAGGGAAGGGGCGTTGTCCATATGCAGGAACTATGTTGTGAGTAGTTTTTTCCACTCCTTTGCCATCTATAATTTTATGCTATGTTTTGATGGATAAAAACTTTTATCAATATTTTTCTTGAGGAATAGTTCATTCAACTTTTATTTCATGGCCCGTACATAAAAATATATAATGTAAGCATTGCATATAAATAATACAAGAACAAAAAATAAAATCTTTATTTTGTTACCAGACAATAGGCTTTACACTGGATATTTCCTATCCAATGGATTGGGTATTTCATATATATATATGTATATATATATATATATGTATATTATGTATGTATATATATATACACATGTTTTAGAAATATTTGAACAAATTAATATGAAGACAATTGTGTGAATAAGAAGCTCTGTAGTGGGCTGGTTGATGGCTCACTGGTTAGGGTTGTGCATTGTTCTTATAGAAGACTGAATTCGGTTCCCAACACCCATGTCTGGCAGCTCATAGTCGCCTGTAACTACAGCTGCAGGAAATCTGATGCCCTCTTATAGTCCCTACAGGTTCTGCAGTCATGTATAGGACTTATACATAATTGAAATTTTTGGAAGTTTTTGAAATAGAACCGTAGAACTATTCCTCAGAAAGTCAAGTAGTTGCTAATGTCACCATTGGATGCATAAACTTGTAATTTAGATAATATATCTATTCCTTAAACTCTCTGATGAGCATGTTTTGTAGCTAATAAATGCATACTTATGTTTCTTTATATTATATAATTTTTAATTATTAATAAAATTAATGGCTTTTCCCATTTTTGCAAGTTTAGAAGCTTAAAAATACTGATTTCAGATGTTAATTAAGCAGTGAGGTGTTTTATTGTTTTCATTAACCTGAGCATGCACTGTCTTATTCACATTAATGTTCCATTGACTGGCTTTAATTAGACTTTCAAAGGTGAAACAAGGAAACAGTTAAAGCATAAATTTTACCATATCCTTTTTTTAAGCATTCATTTTCTTAACAGCACACTGGGTAGTTCTGGAGTGTGCCCTAGATGGGGACAGCAGCTCTATCCAAGCTTTCACGGACTACCTACCTCAGAAGTGTGAAATGCCACACAGCATTGCTGCCAGCAAAATGGCCTCTTTATGGAAAGCAAAGCACAACTGGGCAGTTGGTTGTAGGATCCACCCACATACCATTGAAGCCCGATCTGGCCCCACTGGCCATACGATAGATCAGCAGAGATATGAGCTAGAATAGTAGCAGAAACAACGTGTCTTTGTTAATAAGCAAAAGGAATGCCTTTATAGAGCGTGAATGGGGAGCTGCTCTGGAACTCCAGTTCTTGACTAGGTTGCCTCTGTCTGCCAGGAGCCAGAACGAGTGATGGAAGAAGCTGTGCCATGGCAAAGGCATGGTAAGTGTCACCCAGACTTCCAGCAAGTTTGGGTGAACCGGGTAGCTGGATGAAGTTAGGGAGCATCTGACGCGGATGTAGAGAAAGGGAGAGTTTGGCTGTCAACCACAATGCTCAGTAGTGGAGGGAGTGGAGAACTCTACTCTGTCCACCAGTTTTCTAAATCTCAGGAACCGTGAGAAACCACAACCACGGAAAGCCAAGTTCAGACACCCGCGCCATGAGTGCTATGACCAAGAGTCAGCTGTCTTGGTTTCTCCCGAGGCCCTTCTTCTTGGCTTGTAAATGGATTTCTTAGGGTAGTAACATATGATGTGGTGAGGGGAACACACCTCATCCCATGTGTGAGGCAACCAACACAGGCCGAAAGCATGAATAGATTGAAATCTCTAGAAGACACCTTCACCTAAAACCACAACTGTGTTGCCTGCTTGTGTTAGACACATCTGAGATGTCCCAGAAGATGCCAGATGGCAGTTAAGCCTGCAGCAGTAATCTGATAAATTTTTAGATTTTCTCATGTGTGAGATAACCACACATGAGGTTGCTAAATAATGGATATTAGAATGAATTTGGACACAATTAATTCATTTACTCCACAGATAATCAAGCTTTACTGTGCAAGGCACTGAGAAAAAAAAAGGGGTGAAATGTAGGAATAAAACAAAAACTTCACCTAACAGGGAACTCAGATTAATGACAGCTGTGTAAATGATAGTTTCAGTAAAAGAGATTTAAAATTATTAACTTCCAAGTTGTACTCAGTTTTAAAGCCTAGGGCCAAATAAATGTTTTTCTAATGAAGCAAATATGAGCTTGAATAACATTCACAGATGCCAAATTTGCCATGCGCACTAATGTATCCCCTCAAACAGGCTTCTGGAGACATCCAAGTGAGACGCACAATTTTAATGTCCAAGAACTGATGATGGAGGCACAGTGGGAAAATTCATATTCACTTCATTTAATTTAAACCACAAGCTGCAGCAGGAAAAAATTAGTTTTAAAAGATCAAATACAGACGCCCATGAAGAATGCTGGTGCTCGGCTGATTGTCAACCTAAAAAAGATAAGGTGTTTCTAATGGGTTTTTAAAAATAAGAATAGCTACAAAAACCATTTACCTATAGCTATATAATGAGCCTCAAGGTTGAGTAAAAGCTATGCAAGGTCACTGACAACTGACACAACTCAAAGGAAACTCAAAGAACAATAAACTAATGGAATATGTCCAAATAAAGATACAAAACTATTCATACGAGTATAATATTGCCTTTATAAATTTGCATAGAAATGATTTCAATGTCTTGAGCATGTGTAGTAGTTGGCATGCTAATCCTAAAGTTTATATAAAAATGCAAAACACCTTGAATGACTAATAACTCAAAGAATAAAAAAAAAAAACACGCTAAGTTGAATTTAAACACCATAGTTTAAAGATATGAGGCTACCATGATTATGGTGATTCAAATTAGACCAACATTTGGAAAATGAAGTAAGCAAAGTGTCTTCAAATATTGACCTACACACAGTGAATTAAATTTTGATAAAGATAACACGAACATTCAATAATAGGGCATGATATTAACAAATGCTATTATAGAAGCAAATTTCAAAGTATAAAAACATGCTCCACCCATTTTACTAGTCTGTTTCCTAATGCTTTAATAAGATGCGCAAGGCTGGGTAATTTATAAAATGGTTTGATGAGAAATGAAATTTAAAAGGTGAAAAAGTTCAAGCAGCATGGCACTGGCCTTTAAATGGGGCCTCTGTCTCCACCACATAATGGAAGATGATAGCCATCATGGAAGGAACACACACAAAATGGAGTGGTCACACAAAATGGAGTGGTCACAGAGGTCATAAAATAAGACAGGAAGCCAGAGGATGGACAGTGTCCAGTGCTATTCCTTTAGAACAACTCCTCTCAGAGGAACTGAGTAGAATCTCCTGAAAATGGTTTCTCCATTCCAAACACAGCAGCCTCTTCCTAACTGGCTTCGACTCCCACCGCTTCTTACACTGCAGGACAAGGTACCTCGTGTTCAATGTGCAGGCTCCATCCAACTGCAGCATTTGTGTCCACCCTGCATGCCGTACTTCACCTTATAACATAAGCAAGAAGTTGCCTATGGTAGATCATAAACTGTGTGTATGGAGTAAAACTATAAAAATTTTAAAAAATCATTATCAAAACAGAAGATGGAAAGCAATTTCTTAGAGAAAAGATTAATGAAACAAACTTGTTTTAAACAAAGAATCAGAAGTAGTAGAAGAAGAAATAGTGGATTAATAGGAAGGTGGAAAATGACTAGATGACTGAAAAAAGATGGATGGATAGATGGATAGATAGATGATAGAAAGATAGATAGACAGACAGACATTTGGATAGATGGTAGATAGATAGATAGATAGATAGATAGATAGATAGATAGATAGATAGAAGATCGATCAATCGATCCATGGACATATGGATAGATAGATAATAGGAAAAAACAACAGGCAAGAAGTATCTCTTCTTGTGTGTCTCCCTCCTGTCTCTTCTCTCCATCTCGCTCTCCTTCCCCATTTTATCTTAGCTTTGTTTTTAAGACCTGCAGATTCATTAATCCAATCAGGGGACAGACTGATCAAGAGTTTTTGGGACAATTTCCACTACTTACTAATGGCAAACTACGTCCACAGTTACTCATATATCACAAAAAGAAAAGCTGCACATTTTGAACAGGTTCAAAAATGACATCAAAAACTCAGAGAGGCTGGGGAGGCAGCTCCATGCATGTGCAAAGCCTTTGCCACATAGATATGTTGATCTGCTATGGATCCCCAGAGCCCCATAAGAGCTGGAGACATGTGCACACATTTGTAATCTCAGCACTCTTACAGAGAGATGGCAGGTAGAATCCCCAGAGAGGAGAATCCCCGGGGGGTCGTGGGCCAGCTCTCATGGTGTACCCCAGAGAGACCCTTTCTCAGACAACATAGAAATAGAGGCTCAACGCTTGCGGTTGTAGGCTGATCTCTAACAGCATGCCGTGGCACGTGTCTACCGTCGCTCTCACACACACAGGCATGCACACACTCATTCTTCCTGCCCCGCCCCAAGCAAGTTTGCAAAAATGATCTACATGAAAGTAAGTTATCAAAATAAAGGCTTGAAAATGAGAAGTGAATTTGCAGAGTGGGAGGGCACAGTGCAGCACTAAAGTGCTTCCGCAACTCATACTGAACTCACAGCAACTAACACAGGAAATAGAAATTAATTAACACTTTACCCCCACCACCACACTAACATTTGGAAACAAAAGGAACATATAAAGAGCTCCTACAAGCTCGCACAGCTGAGTAACAGTGGGAATGAGCCTGATCGTACAAGCTTATAGGCAGGTTTACAAATATCCAATAAGCACATGCTCTCTTGTTGAGAACAAAGAAAACCCCTAGAGTACAGCAGTAAAATTAGGAAGCTGAAGGACTTCAAGCCAGAAGGATGACAAGCAGAACTGCTGAAGGATGAATGAAAGAAAATGCAGTCATGATGGAATATTCTTTAATAATTAAGGTGAGATAAAATTTCATGTGTAGGCATTTACCAAGAAAAAGAACACACAGATTAATACTGAGTCTAAATGAACTCCATTGGATGCTTTCATTAAGCTCATGGCAGCACTGGATTTGAAAAGTTTTGCTTTGTGTTGTTGGCTTATAGCTTTGTTACATTCACGTAAAACGACCTCATTAACTCCAATCCCAAAGCATTGACACAATCATATTGGGTCACATTTCTGCTAGAAAAATGTATATCACACATAGGCGTGAGTGCATGAAATCTTAGATTTCAAAGTTACGACAAATATCGGCCATAAAGCCAAACAACATGGAACTTTCATGAATCAAAAAGGAACGGGAGGCTGGAGACGAGGTGCAGAGATACAAACACTGGATGCTCTTCCAGAGAGCCCTGGTTCAATCCTCAGCACCCACATGGTGACACACAGCGTTTGTAGCTCTGGTCCCAGTAGATCAAACGCCCTCTTCTCACCTCCAGGGTCTGCGTGTAGCATGCAGGTGATGCACAGGCATACGCAGGTGAGATTCTCATATGCACCAAAAAGAAATAAATGAAAAGTAAAATTTAAGCAATTGGTTTGTTGATAGCTAGATCTGCGTGACTCAGAAAATACTGCACCAATTGTAACTACACGTTAGAATTATTTCAGGTCCCAAATAGTTGAGGTTTTACTTCTGTAATCAGTAACTCCTACTCCTTCTTCATCTGTATTTACGGAGAATGCACACAGTTTGAGTAATACAAGGTTACTGCACAAGTGAAAACCCATTCTCACTCTGGAAAACAAGCATCAAGAAAACCAGTCCTTTTACCAAGACAGAATTTACCAAACAAAGAGGCTCAGAGAGTGAAATTAAAAATCAGGAAGCTGATAAGTAGAAAGTAGGGATGAAAAACCAGAATGTTTTTTTTTTTTTAATAGTGATTATAGTTGTGAGATTTTAGGGAAAGTAACTGTGTCAATATAAGGATTTGTCAGCATAAGGATATGGCTTGGCAGGTAACAGTGTTGTTTCAGCAAGCCTGACAGCCTGATTTCCATCTCTAGAATCCACATCAAGTTGGAGAAATGGAGACAAACGGCCTCTGATCTCATGCTTGTTGCATGTAACATGTATGCACCTCCACACATATTGTGTGCACATACACAATAATGCTAAGTAATTTTTTTTTGTAATTTTTTAAAAATTTTATATAAGTAGTTATTTTAAACTTTCAAGGAAACACATTTCCCATGGATATTAGCAGTTTAGGACTCAGAGCATAAAGAACAGAAAAATAGTAAACAACTACATTAATACAGAATGTCGAGACTGTGTTACTTAAGAATGAAATCACATACCAATGAGAAATGCGTGTAACAGTCTAAATAACACTTGAGCAAACAGAATTTACTCTTTGTTAAAAAATACAACACATAAGCCCCCAGGAATTTTAAAGTAGCCAATCAGTTTATTTTTAAGGCTTACATAATCTTTCAATAACTGTTAAAGTAGTCATAAAAAAGATGTTTAAAACATTATTGATTACAGTGCAAGATAAATGATTCAGGAACCATAGGGGCTCTTGCCGAAGGGAAGGGCGTTTATGGTTTTATGCATATGCATGAAGAAGCTGTAGGTGAGAAAGAAAGATATACTGTCATCTAGGAGTGGTTAAAGGGCTGCAGGCTACATCTGTGCAGGGGTTCTAGGTTATCTCCATGCATGGTCCTTGGTTGGAGTATCAAATCTCAGGGAAGACCCCTGTGCTCAGATTTTTTTGGTTCTGTTGCTCTCCTTGTGGGGCTTTGTCCTCTCCAGATCTTACTATTTCCCACTTCTTTCATAAGATTCCCTGCACTCTGCCCAAAGGTTGGCCATAAGTCTCAGCATGATCACCTCCCCCTGAGGGGGGAGCAGCCTTACCAGGCCACAGAGGAAGACAAGGCAGCCACTCCTGATGAGACCTAACAGACTAGGATCAGAAGGAAGGAAAAGAAGACCTCCCCTACCAGTGGAGTTGGGGAGGGGCATGCGTGGAGAAGGAGGAGGAAGGGAAGGATTGGGAGGGGAGGAGGGAGGAAATTACAGAGGGGATACAAAGTAAATAAAGTGTAATTAATTAAAAAAAAAAGAAATTGAGATATAGGGGGGAAAAGGCTGCAGGCTACAGACAGGCTGCTGGCAAGGAGTTGCTAATGCTGGTACTTTCTCTATAACCTCAGGCAGGTTGGGTAACTGTCTCAGATCTTCACAAGAACGGCAGTAATGAGAGCAGTACCCAGAGTGCAAGGTTTTGTGCATTTTAAATAAAACTGGAGACAAGTACCTGGCTCTTGGTAAACACTGCTAGCATTTACTGCAATTATCTTTCTGAGTTTGTGACAGCTTGAGAAAGGCTTGGAGAAGACAGGAGAGTCTTCTAGTCTGCCACGGATGCCGCTGCGGAATTCATGTCACTGAGTTTCCCAGAGGAAACACTGACATTGCTGTGAGGAGTTCTTATCTTGGGTAAACAAGGAGAGAAGCTGACTGCGTTGTTGATGATAGATAGAGAAGGGGTCCAGAGGCTGCAGATGAATTAGCTTGTGAGGCAGCAACCCAAGCAGCTAAGAATGGGATGTTTCTTATCTAAGACCGAATCTGAGCATCCTCTATGTAAACACACAGAGCTTCGGGAAGAATATAAAACATCAATGCAAATTCCCACCTGAAAGGGGAGAAATGTGAAATTGCCTGTACTGTGAAATATTCCGTCCCTTAGTGACAAATCCCTCATCATACACTGTGCCTGACACCCTGAAGTAAAGCCTCTCTCTCCCAAACTCTCCATTCCTTGGACTCCAGGCCTTCAGTCAGTCATTGGCAAAAGGCTTATTTGCTGGGAGTCAGTGCCATGATGACTCAATAGAAGTAGGAAATAATAATCCCAGCCCTCAGACCAAAAGTGACAACATTCATAAACTGTAAATCCAGGGCACGCTGCAATTATAAAAAGGCAGATAGGAAAGTGAAGCCTGAGTTCGGTGGGATGAGCTGATGTAGACAGACAGACAGGAAAGATGAGGCACACTATTAATTAATCTGCAGAGAAAATCACAGGGGTGAGATTACCATGAAACACGGTAGTGTTCGTGGCCTTATTCGTCCTAGCTAGAGGAGAGAGAAGCTGGGGAAGTAGCAGACTCAGGGAACAGGTTCCTAATGATTGCACAGGAAATGATAGCCCCCAGTGTTGCTCCTCTTCCTGAGGGCCAGCTGGCGGGTGGGAGCAGGGGGTTCAGGCAGCGGGGGTGAGCAGCATGGAGTCAGCACAGACACTGCGAGTCTGGAGAGAGCAAACCGAGGCCTAGCAGCTGCAGACTGTTTACTCCGGAAGAGACAGTGGGTTAGATGGCTTTGGGCAGCCAGTCAGGTTCCTCCACACCATCTCTGAGCTGGCCATGGATGTTCTCTGGGCAGACTCTCCAAGGTCAGCTCATGTACTTTGCTCCTGACCACTTCCCTAGTCACATCCACAAAAGCTGCTGTGAGCCCTAATGGCTCTTTGCCAGGAATGCCCATACCCTGGGACCAGGAAATAGCTTGTAAGAGATTTCCTTTAGCTCTGGTGAGTGGGAAATAGCTTACAGCAAAGTCTGTGCAGACATACTGATATCCTCAAGCTTTCCTTCTGGGTTATGAGTTTCCTTAGAGAAACTCGGGTCAGAAAACATCCTGTGCCACTTTGCTGGACACTGTAAGTAGGTTCAGGGTTGCAGGGTGTCGGTGTTGGCTCAGCTGTAAAGGTCTTAATATTAAATGATCACCATGTTAGAGTATAAGTATTTTAGAGTGGCAGTCTGTGGGCTCTTTCAGCACTGAAAAACAACCAATCCAAATATCAGTGGGGAAAGCCAGTATAGTCGGGCAGAAAAGCAAATATTGATCTCTGTGGTGGTTAATCCTGGCTGCCGAGTTGACTAAATTGGCAGCTCCTAGAGAATTGGTAATCTATGCTTGCAGGTATGTGGGGTTTGGGGCAGGTATTTTAAAGAGATAGTTGTCATATTCAAGGAACTGAACAGGAAAGATCTCCAGTGAATGTGAATAAAGCTATCTCTAGTAGGCGGAGACCTGCCTAGAAGTGAGAAAGGTAACTTTTGTGTACTCAAACACCCTGTTCTAAGAAGCAATGTGTGTGTGCATCTGTGTCTGTGTGTGTGTGTGTGTGTGTGTGTGTGTGTGTGTGTGTGCGCGTGAGGGCATCAGACAGCACATTCGCCAGCCTTTGAACAATGACTGACACCACTGACTCTCCAAAGAACTTTCAGGCCTTCAGCAGGGAGAGAAGCTATAGCATTGGTCCCTCTGTCTAATGAAGTGCTTCTCAATTTGTGGGTCATGAATGACATTTTCACAGGATTCACCTAAGACCACCAGAAAGCACAGGTTTTTTTACATCAGATTCATAAAAGCAAAATTACAGTTATGAAATATCAATGAAATAGCTGTTGTGGTTGGGGTCACCACAACACTAGGAACTGTATGAAAGGGCCACAGCATAGGGAGGTTGAGAAGCACTGCTCTAACCCTGTCACATTCTTTCACTTGTGTGACCGGTTTCACCTCCTCTCTAACCTGAATTCTGCTACTGAGGCATTAGCCAGCCTCTGGCTAGGAAAGCAAATCTGCTAAATTGCTTTCTGTAGTTACATAGAATTGTTGGTCTGTACTGAAGAGGACTGACTAGTACAAAGAGACCCTCAGTGTCCAGTGGAATGAAGTGAGGGATATGGCAGCTAAAACAAAGTGGAGCAGAAGGAAAGCAGGGGGTGAGAAGTCAGCTGCCTACAGCTGGACCAGGCTGTGCTAGACATTGCTTCTGACGTCCCACTTATGGACAACCTAAAGAGGAAGATCAAATACCTTTTGTGTATCATTCAATCAATAAAATACAATGTATATACAATCAAAACAGGACCTAAATTACCTGCCAACAAACAAACAAACAAAAAAAAATCCTGCCTCTCTTAAGAACTAGGAAAGGTTACTAAAAGAAACACTTTGGGGCTATTGCCATTAATCTCAATGATACATTAAAGAAAATATTTCTACTTTAATAATTTTACTCACTGCTGACAAGACTTACCAGACAAGGGAGATGGCTTAGCAGGTAAATATGCATGCCACACAATCCTGATGACCCGAGTTTAATCCCTGAACCTCATGTAGGTTGCATGCATGTGTAAACCCAGCACTCCTACTTCAAGATGGTAGGCAGAAGCAAGGGAATGAACAGGACTTTCTATGTCCTAGCTTGCAGGACACAGGTCATTGACAGAAATAACAAGAGAGACCCTGCCTCAAAACAATATAGGAGAGAACACACAGTCCCAAATGAGCGCATTTCACACACACACACACACACACACACACACACACACACACACACACATGCTCATGTGGCTTATTTCAAAATCAACATACATTAATTTTAAAAAGAAACTGCACTTGTAGGGCTAGAGAGATGAGTCAGACGATCAAAGTGCCTGCCAGGCTTTAGGACCTCAGTTGGATCCCCAGAGCCCTAATACACATGCTGGGCATGGTGACGTGAGTTTGTAATCCCAAAACTAGGGAGGTGAAGCCAAGAGGTCCTTAGAGCTTACTGACCATTCTGTCTAGCCTAACGGATGAGCTCCAGGGCAGTGAGACACCTTGTCTCAAAGGAAGTGGACTGTGTTCCTGAGGATGACACAGCCGCTGTTATCTTCTGGCCTCCATACTCTTGAAAGCACACGTACGCATTCATCAATACTTACACAAGCAGACACACAGAGAGAGAAAGACAGAGAGAGAGAGAGACAGAGAGACAGAAAGACAGAGAGAGAAAGAGAAGCAAACAATATTTCTCACAGATAAGTGTATATCCTACAAACTCCAGACCTAACCGGGACATGTGAGATTTTTACAGTTCCTTCAAATAAATACCACAAATGTCAGCGAGCACCCGAAGCACACATGAGAACTGAATTTTAGAGACTTGAATTTTTTAATCAAATGAAATGAAGGTGCTGGGAACGCAGCTGTTTAAAGACCATGGCAAAGAAGGCATGCCACTTGGGAACAGCAATAGCAAAGCAAACCTGCAAATGTTGCATGAAATTCGAAGTGCTTCTGGATTCAAAACCCACATCACTCTTCACTCAATTCCACTGACCTATTTTTCCCTCAAACTGAATTTCAAGGTATTTTGAAGTGTTGTTATTTTGAACTGTTGTTCCTTGAGATTTCTAAAAAATATAACAAAATTAAAACTGGATAGCATGGCTCCCACAGCATGATCTGTCATCTAGAAGAAAAGCCTAGTCTTTTCTTCTTCCTCTCAGTTCCATCCTGCCATGAGTCATCCACTTATGCATCTCACGGGGTCTGAATGCTGGCTTCCAACTTGGGGACCCGACATTTGAATTCCCTGTTGCATTTCAAACTGTGAATTGTTTCAAAAAGTCTTTACGTCCTGGTTCTTTCTTCTTTCAGAGGGGATGAATCACACACAATAGCTGATAGCAGTTATTGTACAATATTTGAAACACTTTATCTCAAAGGAAGGAAGTTGCTTTAGCACAGAGGGTTAGGCAAATAATTACCTCATCTCTGTGAAAGTCACCTATTGCCCACCACGCCATGTCAAAAGTATACTCTCCTTTCCAATTTTTATATCCTTTACTAGTGAAGAGTGATATTTAGAACAGAGACATGTGTGAAGTGTTAAGTTTGTTGATGTTTCCTGGCACGAACCTTTTTAGTGGCATCTGGGGTCAGTCCACTTCCTTTTCCTGGGGCTCATTTTAATCATCCTGAAAGGCTTCTGCCTTTGCAACCATTGCATGTGCACAGCTGAGTTCTGATGGTACAAAGTGCAGATAAACAAGGGCCTCGGAAGGTGATTTTGTGAGGATGCTAAATGGGTCTGATCATAGTACCTGGATTCAGTGACTATGAATCATCCATCACAGAAGACAGGCCCTGGGTTAGCACAGGAACTTGGGGCTTTCTGGGAGCTGCCGAAGGGACTCTGAGGCTTCTCCACAACATTAGACGTACAGCTAGTAGCTGGTCCAAGGAATGTCACAATTCCCCACTGTCAAGTTTTCTTCAGTTCTTAGGACCTCACTTTACTACTCCCTGAAAGTAAAGATTCGCCCTTGTTCACTTTTAAAGAACTTTCTAAATAGCTGCACACAAAATGTAAAAGAAAATCATTTCAGATGACTAATTTATGAGTCAAAACTCACTTCTTACAAACATTTCTTTATAAGACATAATGTATAAACAACACTTTAAAAAAGAAAAATGATATTAATGTGTTGAAGAAAGTATTTGTGTTTCAAAATAAGTAGGAAATAATGTCTATGTGAAATATCCTAAAACAGAGGATTTAACCTACCAACTCCTGCTAGCCCCAAAGTGAGGCAAGCAAAATAAAAGGTTTCAACTTCTTATAATTAAAAAAAACTGCTTGCATTTAATTATATTCTATCCTTGAAAGGAAAGTAATTTTGCATGCCAGGAGTCTATAACTGCTTATTCTTCTGCAAATTACTTCTTAGTTTCCTGCTGGAAGAAGAAAAATGAACTCATGTTCTAAACGTAAAGTGTAATTTTTTTAATAAAATAAATATTTTTTAAAGGATGTGATCTTCCTTTATTTTGGCCATTTCCCACTAGACCTTTTTACAGGAACAAAGTCTTACATGTAGTTGTTGATCCTTCTCTGTCCTTAGCCACAACCAGTTCAGACAGAGTGTTTGTGTGTGCGTGGGTGTGGAGGGAGCCGCTGACACACAGGCGACACTCCAGTGGCCACACCCCCACCTCCTCTGTGTTCCAAGGGCTGTGATTACAGTGGATTGAATAGGAATGTGGGCAATGTTAAGTAGGTCCTCAGTTGGTCCCGTTGGCGGCACTGTTTGAGGAAGTGGAGGAGCCTTTGGAAGTGGAGGGAGTGCGTCACTGGGGAGGGCTTTGATTAATTTGAGTCTAAGCTCATTTCTTAATTAATTTCTTAATTGCTTCATAATTGTCATTGGGGTGTGAGTTCTTATCTTCTTGCTCTGGTTCCTATGTCTGTCACTCTTCCCTCCCACAGTGGACTCTCATCCTTCTGCAACCATAAATCCAAATAAACCATCCTTTCTCTAAGTTGCCTTCAGTGCTTTATCATAGCAAAGAAAAGTAACTAGTACACCAATGCTATTTTAAAATTTCAGCAGCCCACTGTGTGTTCTTAGGAATGTCTTCTCCAACAACCCATCTCAATATTCTATCTGCATTTTCAACAGCAAACAGAAATTCAAACTATTTCTAGCCATTAACCCTGAGGTGTTCACCAGGACTGGGTTTTATGTATGTAGTCAATTCCCATTACTCACATCAGCTATTTTTTATGAACCATGAGCTAGGAAATGATGAATCTATTCCTACTAGAAGTAGGTTTAGGTTCCTGGGAGCCTCAGAGGCAACTCTTTCATCAATTAGTCAATACATAACTTTGTGCTGTGTTGTTCTGTTCATTGACACTGTATTCCGTATGATTGCAGACCCTTGAGCACTGCAAAATAGTCAAAAACTCCAGAAATTAAGTCAAATTAAAAATTACCTAGCATTCATGCTTCCGTCCTGTGTTTAAGAATACTACACAATACCTCAGCATGCAGTCGAGAGGAAAAAAACAAAAACAAAAATCAGGACTGGAGAGCGAGCTCACTCAATAAAGCTGCACACAGTGTGAGGACTAGTGTTTGACATGCCCCAGAACCCACCTAAGATCTGGGTAAGCGTGGTTGCCACCTGTATTCCCAGAACAGGAGAGTGAGAGACAGGGAATCCTGAGAGCAAGCTGGCTGGTCGACTCAGAACAGACACACGGACATTTGTTGACAGTGTGATAATGTTAAAAGGTTCCTTTTTAGAGCTTTGCACTGTCTGACTCCAGCCTGGAAAGCAAGCATTAGTTCACTAAATATTTCTGCCACTATGTACATACACGTGCTTAAAGATAATGCTCCAAACACACAACAAGTTAGTATTAATTGTGTGGTTACAAACTGACAAGTCCTCAAACAGAAACTCTGCAAATTACAAGAACCAACTATACTCGTGTGGCATTTCTTCCACTGTCCTGTAATCTGCGAAAACAAGAAGCAATTTTAGCAGTGGGTACTAGCTCCGGTACCCAAATACTCCCTCACTCTCTCTTCCTCCCTGATCCCTCCATATATGAAATATATGTGTGTGTGTGTGTGTGTGTGTAATATATGCATTCTACATACTAGTGTTACTATTGTTATATATTATATATGATATAGATATTGATAGATAAATGATATCAAGGATAGTTAAATGGGAGGTAGATAGATGATAAATAGATGACATATATGCACTTTATTAGTGAAATACTGGGCAACACCACTTGAAGAGTGGCTCCCATTTTGAAAATTTCTAGCTTATCGTTCATTCACTTTCCTTGAATGGTCAAATAGGTGGTGCTTTGATTTAAATACTTCTGGCAGTCTTTGTCAACTAAGGAACAATACAGCAAAAGCTGAAAGACCAGTGAGTCAGGTGATATATGACAGTGTGATAATAAGAACACTGTCTGAATGAAGAAATGAAAATAATAGAGTAATTAAACATGCCACATTTCACCTGGAGCATTGGTTCTCAAACTTCCTAATGCTGCAGCACTTGAATACAGGTCCTCATGTTGTGGTGACCCCAACCATAAAATTATTTTCATTGCTGCTTCTTAGCTGTAATTTTGCTACTGTTATAAACCACAATGTAGGGGCTGGAGAGATGGCTCAGAAGTTAAGAGCACTGGCTGTTCTTCCAAAGGTCCTGAGTTCAATGTCCAGCAACTACATGGTGGCTCACAACCATCTATAGTGAGATCTGGTGCCCAATTCTGGTGTGCAAGCACACATGCAGGTAGAATGCTGTATAAATAATAAATAAATCTTTAGAAGAAATATCACAGCACAAATATCTATGTTTTCCAATGGTCTGAGGCAACTCCTGTGAAAGAGTCCTTCCCCCTCTAAAGGGATCACAACCCACGGTTGAGAACTGCTAATGGAGGGAAAGCCTGAGAACACAGGATGACTTTTGACCTCAAGTTAATCTAAACAGCCTCGAATCCGGCATCTCCCCTCAAACCGTCCGTTCTCTGCTTCAGAAGTCTGTGAACACAACGTCCTTTTCCAGCATATGTTTGTTAACCTGTTGTTACTACAAGGCCATTTTGACTTTCCATTGCTTGCGACAGAATTTCTCCGCGCGCCGTTTGTGCCTGGCCCTAATTTACCATGCCCATTTTCTTCGTGGCATGCCCACTGTTGCTTTGTATTCCCCAAGCTCGCTATTTTCTTTTCTATTCCCATGTTCTTATAAACAAGCTGTCTTCCCATGAGAGTTGTTCCGGATCCCTTGAGCAGGTTAACTTCTCTTTTGCCTGTGGAGACGGCTCAAGCACCACGTCTAACTTCCAACCCTGCCTCCAGGATGCCTGAGGTTAATTTTGCTTACGTGTCTCCGTGGCAGCTGAGTGACATCCCTTCACTGCTGAGTCAACAGTTGCCTCTCTGGGGAGGCCGTTCACTTGTGTTCACATAACCGATACAGAGTGTGGGTTCCACTATGCAGGGAGAGATCGCTATTGCCTGCATATGAATGTCATTTCCTGTAGTGCCTCTGATGAAGCCATCAGATGAACCAATCAACAAATTAATGAGTCAATAAAAACATACCATAACGAGCAAATTCAAAGTATATATCTAGCATAAAGAACACTTGCATGGAACTAGGAAATGATGACCCTGTTTTTTTTTTTCTGTTTGTGGGATCTATATGGCCTAGAATCTGTAACATAACTTCTTTCCCTATCTTATATAGACCTGAACTTGTGATTAAAATGTTTTAATCACTCTTTATTCGTCCTACTGCAGCTTCATAAACACTACAAAGGGAAGTTATTCACTCTAAATAGAAGAATAGCCTTAAGCCAACTGCTATGTGTTCTGGAAGGCACAAGCGGTTCTCTTCCTGTCTATCATGAATAATTTTTTGTAACGAGCCCTGGTGTCTGTTAATCACATTAAGGCAAGTTAGGCTATTGGCAAAATAAAAATTCTGGTGGGAACAATTGTCAGAAAAACGTGTGGGTAAAATCTGGTAAGAGTAACAGTGAACCAGAGCGGACCCACTTTGTGAATCTGAGATAATCCGTGATTGCGTTGGAGATACATATTCAAATAGATTAAAATAGAGAGCTGGGGAAGCTGACTTCTAATCTGTGACTCAAGTAAGTTCTTTTTCCTGGGTCTCCTTTATCCTTCATGCAATAAAGTACAAAACTCCACAGTTACTAATCCTAATAAACGCAAAACTGAGCCGCATCATATAACAAGCACAATGGTGACCTGGTTTCCTAGTAACAAGTAGACTAGAACCAGGAGTAACACCAAGGCACACTAAATGGTCACTGAAAATTCCAGAGATGCCTGTCTTCTTCAAGTCTGCGTGCTTAGTCATGGTCTGGAGGAGTTGATTTTGCCTCTCAAAAAATCATATTTGATTTGGCTCAATGAGGGTATTAAATAATTATAGAGAATACATTTTGAGTCCACAACATCCTGGTTGACATGGATTGCCAACTGTGAGCAGATAGTATATCCACACTGAAGCAGAAGAGAACATATTTACTTTACTTACATGTGGTGAAATGAGGGACTCATTCATAAATTATAAAGTTAGAAACAAGGAACAGATCTGAGCAAGTATGACTTTATAATTGCATTGCATTAGAAATGCTTCAAAACTGACATTCTCTTAAGGGATCTTGTTCAGAAAGAATGCTTCAGAGAGTAGCACTTTATTGAGTTTTACAAATGAACCACGAGTCAGAGACCATAGTTCATATTTCTAATATTGAAAAATCTTTGGTATCAGAGACAGAATATTCATATGTTCATTGATGTATATATGTATGTGTATGTTCATATGTATGTATATATGTGCATATATATGTATTGTATATATATATATGTGTATATATATATATGTGTGTGTGTCATACAGTGTTCTGAAGAACAATACATTAAATGCTAAAATTGAGATTTGGGTTTTTTTTTCTCTTTACTACTATACTTTAACAGGAAAAATTTTATTGACTAAATAGTAAGTTTGAAGACAACACTGAAAACCAAACAAACAAAAAAAAAGTTTTAAATTCCTTGATCAAAGTTTCAAAGTTCAAAGCATGATGTCATCCTTTTATTTATGTAATAGAATGTTCCTTTGTTGAATATTCCATCTAATCTAAAAATGAGATGTTTTCAGAAATATGAATGCCATTAAACTGTGCTTAGCCTAAATGTCCCTGTCTTTGTGAATTTTAGACAGGACTGGAAAATTGATGATGGGTCCACGGATAATAGCACTGAAGATTACTCCAAATTCTCATAATTTGAATTTTACGAAGACAGATTCATAGAACTTCATTATAAAACATTCCTTTAAAAAAAGATAGAGAATAACTAAACTTTATCTACCTACATTAAAGACTAATGAAGCATCATTTCATCAAAATGTTAAGTAAAAATTTTTATAACAATTAATTTTTAATTTTCAAATTATAATGGGAGCAGAAATCCTTGAAGAAAAAGAAAAATTTTCTATTAAGATATTACTATTTGAATTCTGTGAGAAAAATCACAGAACTCCATAATCCATCCTCACTACAAAGTCTTAATTCTTTAATCTCCAACTGAAAGGTTTTTTGCATGTTCTTAGCTTTATTTTTCTGTTATTCAGAAAGTATTTTGGTCTTGGATTTCTGATGCACCACAGAACTTACAATATACAAACACATATTCGTTCTGAAAAACATTTGTTTAGTTTCTACGCTAGACATAACATACTTGTTGCAACTAGCACTTTTCTGGCCCTAAATAGCACTGGCGAGTTTCTGTGGCTCAGCAACTGGGAGCACTTGTTCTTAGAGAGGACGCAAGTTTGGTTCCCAGTACAGGTGGCTTAACATTGACTGCAACTCCATCTCCAAGAGATCTCTAGTCTCATTAACACCCATATGCATGATTCTCTCTCTCTCTCTCTCTCTCTCTCTCTCTCTCTCTCTCTCTCTCCTGCCACTCTCTTCTCATCTTCCACAAAGTCTGCAGCCTATCAGAAATCTGGTTTTTGCATGACATTAAGGTTAAAGTGTTCTCCCTCCATCAGGAGTTATATATGAAGTGGATAAGCTAAAGGAAATGTGAAAATATTTTGTCTTTCCAGTCCCAGAGCATTAGCATTGTTTCTGTATCCTTCCTTCTTCAGCCACAGTCATCCTTGTCTTTGTTATATCACATGGTCTTGGGATTGATCCCATTACTTTGGTAATTTTTATTTAATATCTGTTCCTGCCTCCTTTAGTTTGAGTGAATATCTAGTCAGACACTTCATCAACAACTCCTCAGCTTCATAGAGAACTCCTTTTGTCCCCATACCCTGGTATTTTTCTATCACTAAATGGCATAGTGAGCATGCAGCAAAAAAAAAAAAAAAAAAAAAAAAAAAAAAAAAAAAAAAAAAAAAAAAAAAAAAGGAAAAGAAAGAACTTTAGACTATCTATCTTGAAAAATTTATAAAGTCCTACGAATTCTTGAACTCAGTTTCCTAACAGTTCTACCATTTGGTTTGTTTGTGTTAACATAGGGAAATTTGATTTGTTAAATGAATAACCAGTTACTTAACTTTTTATAAACATGGTCTTCTTCTAGTACAATCTCATGGAAGGGAGGAACTTGATACCTTTATCCTTCTAGATATGTTTAGAAACTCTCTGAACCCCAGCCATGAGCCTCAGGATGGGTTAAGAGTAGATCTTGTGAATGGTTGCCTCAGCCTCCTGCTCCTCCATCTCTCCTTTTCTGCCCCTAGCATCACTCTTCTTTACTAACTCGCCCCATGCCTCCTGTGGGTCATGGTACTTGTGGGCAGTTCCAAATTCACAGTCACTGTAGTCATGAGATCTGTTTGATCTCTGACACTCAAACATTGTAACCACCTTGTCTTTATTTCCTCAAGACCTTGATGTCCCTGTGGATAGTGAGACACTGAATTCTTACCATCCCTTCAGCTGTCGTCCTTAACTGGTACAGGAGATTGAACATTGCATTTCTTGCAGTGTGTTCTTTCTCTCCTGATGCCTCTCCCTGCCCTTGATGCAGACCATGCCTTCCAGAAGTTCTCCTTAGAGCCAAGCTCTTTTTTTTAGATTTAATTATTTATTATTTATACATGCATGCATGCCTACATGCCAGAAAAAGGCGCCAGATCTCATTATAGATGGTTATGAGCTACCATGTGGTTGCTGGGGATTGAACTCGGGACCTTTGGAAGAACAGCCAGTGCTCTTAACCTCTGAGCCATTTCTCCATCCCCAGATTTTGATGGTCTTCCTGGTCTTCCATCATTTCAGTGAGCTCATTTTCCTCTGCCTCTTTATATGTGCTCTGTGTTATGTCAGAACAACACAGGCATCCCCACTTCACCGAGAAGTGGCCATCAATTATCCCCCACTTCTACAGGTGATTCCATTTGAGTTACTCCTACTGAGAGTCTTACCAGTCTGTGAAACCATATACTCCGAGAATGTATCTCTAAGTCAATGGATGTGGACTTTTTAACAAAGTAAAAGAAGCATGTAAAACTGAGAAATGATCAAGAGCACTCAGTAATGGTGTCCAATGGCTGATAACCCACAAATCACCATAATCATTACATGAGATTTTAATATATGAAGTAAAAACAACAGACAGTAGCTATTTGGTTGTAAGTGTCACTCCTTAGTGGTAATGACTTTTCCCTTTCATGTAATACAGCTTCAAGTCATGCATTAATTTAAAATTTACTGGTTACATAGAATCTCTTAAATCTTGAGATTTCTGAAGTTGATAGTTTCTAAGCATTCTGATGAAGATAGTCCACTGCATATAACTGTTTATGAGATGACATGTTAAACTAAAATATTTTGCTTAGTAATTATAGAGCTTAGAGCATGGTATATAAAAGAAGATTTGATTTATATTAGTGTCCAGTTCTCAGTCCCAGGAAACACATCCTATGCCAAAGATAAGTGTATGTCTTCAATCATATTTGCGTCATCCTTTTTCTATGAAATTTTTACTCAGTTATGTTACTTTAGGAACCAAGTCTCAAGGAGTAGAGCAGCATTTTCTCAACTGCTCCTGGGGCTGTAATCATGTATTGTCTGCAAAATGGAGGAACTGATTGGAAGCCTGGCCAAGAAATGAAAAACTCAAGTCTGGCCACCTCTTAAAACAAACCCCACATGTGGATATTGGTGTCCTTGACTCTCCAAGCCATTAGGCAAAAGAGGGGGAAGCACCCAGCTGTTCCTGACCTTTTGTAAACTGCTGATGGAGAAGTGCTTGTGATCCATTAGCTGCCCAACTGTCTCCACTGGGCATTTGCTCTGAGTTCTTGTAAAAAAAAGTCTGTTGGTTGACTCTCCTCTGTGCACTGTCGTTGGTGTATATCATGCCAGTGCCATCACTGTACATGATGGATGTGTGTGTTCTTGGGCCTCCATTGGTATTTTAATGAGGTTGTTATTCATTCACTGTTTTTCTTTTTCCTAAGGATACTAAGTAAAATGGGATTTTAAAAGCCAGATTTAATGCTAAGACTATCAAATACTAAAGTACTTTCTTATTAAACCATAGCAAAATCATTAAACAGCTAATTGAAATACTCAGATTTATTGACACTATAGAGTGAAGTGGGGCACTAGCAATTTTTCGTCTTAAAGTATTTTTGAACACAGCCTCTTAGTTCCATTTTCTCTGCAGTAGATGACAATAGGAGCAGATTCCATAGTTTTCAAGATAATTAGATGCTAATGAGCAACCTGACTTTCAGATAGCTAAAAACTTGTTGGATCTACATTTCCTTCAGCTCAAACAATATTACAAACTAAGCCAGATGAAGATAGGCTACTGCATACAGCTGTTTATAAGATGAAATGTTAGAATAACATATTGTGCTTAGTAATTGTGGTTCTTAGAACATGATGTTTAAAGGCAGATTTGATTTATATTAGTATCTAGTTCTCAGTTCCAGGAAAGACAGCCTATCCCGAAGATAAGTGTGTATCTTCAAGCATGTTCACATGATCTTTTTTTTTTTTTTACATTTTTTTCTCAGTTATGTTACTCTAAGGACCAATTCTCTGCTGCCCACCAATACTGGGACCTGTGGCTCCCTCAGGGTTGGTGAGAAAGCAAATAGAGGGTGCAGAGCTGCATATAGTCTTCCCATTTGAGTGCTTTTGTGATGTGTGGTCTGATTTCTTCCCCAGGAGACACTAACATAGATGGCAATATCCCTGGTAGCTAATCATCTGCAATGTCCCACAATTCTCCATAACATAAATATACATGTCTGGATAAACCCATTATCTTCCTTAAGGTTCTGAGAAGAACTATCAGATCATATGTAGGAGATATAGGACAAATTTTTGGAGCATTTTGGTCTTTTCTGGAAAGACGTAACATGCCTACAAATAAGAAGAAACTGAACTCAATGTGAAAATGAGCAGAACCAGGGGCCCAGTGAGGTATATCTATGGAATATTACACATATGGTATATCATATGCCCATAATGCTAGCACTTGTGAGACAAAAGTAGTTTAGGGACTGCCTTGACTATATAGGTTACACTGGGCTACATGAGACTGTCTCAAAAAGTAAAATAAAACAAATAACAAATAAAGGAAGTTATATTCATATGTGACCTATGAAAGATAAGAAAACAAGGAACTAGCTTTTGATGGTATATGAAAACAACACTTCAGGGTTTCCCAGTGAAGGTGTGTGCCATTAACAAAGTCACAAGCCCATGCCCCAATATCAGAAATGTACAGGTCTTTCTGGCCTGTCTAGAATGAAGTAATGGCTCATCTTTATTCTTCAACAGCACTGTTTGTCTGCCCCTTCTCTGTGATTAGTACTAAGCCTCATATTCTCAGCAAAGGAGAAACTAAATTACTAAATAAAAATCACAATGTATTTATGAATATGGGGGCCTAGACAAATTGGTTAATGGAAAAGATGCAAAAACATAAAGATACCTACTCATGTATCAAATCTTTACAACTAAGCATCAAACAAACACATGTGTAAGAGGCATGTCAAAAAAGTCCCAAGCCATGTATATGTGTAAACATATATGGTATATGTTTAACATTATGAGTCATAGCTCATCAAAATTAAAACTCTGTTCTCTGAAGACTCTATTAAGATGCACAGGATGGGAGAGGGACTCACAGACCACATAGGCCATGGGTATCACATCTGCTACTGAAAGTTAGGGAATTCAAAGTCAATTATAGAAATATAAGAAAACCCCAGCAAATCAAAATGGGGAAAAAAAAATCAGAATATGCACTAAGCCACAGGTTGGCCGAATACAGAAAAGTTTTAAGCCTTGTTAGTCACTACGAAAAACATATTAAAACCACAATAGGCTCTAAACATGTACTTATAAGAATAGATGTTTATAATTATAATTTAGAACACTGGGCAAAATAAATGTTAAAACAGCAGTGGGATTCCAGGGATTCTCGCACAGATGACCCTAACGTATAGCACAGCCATTTTGGAAAATAGCTTGGTAGTTTCCTATAACGTTCAGCAGAAACATCCTAATGCCCAGCAATGCCACCCTTAGATGTTTAGTCAAGTTAAGGAGTGTTCTGTTAGCTCAAAAACCAAAATTAAAATAACATAAAGATTTGCCATTAGGATAATCGGTAAATCAAATTGTTGTACAGTCACACAAAGAAATACTCCTTAGAAATATGGAATATGCCTGCAATGAATACAACATGGTTGGCCCTCAAAAGAAAGCCACCGTGAAAACAGATAGACAAAAAATAAAAATGAAAAAATACAGTATGATGAAGGATATATGTCAATTATCAGAATGTGTGAGCTAAATTTTGCTTATAGAAAGCACATCTCATGCTCAAGGAAGGCTGGCATGGAGCAGTTGAGAAAACATGAGAAGAAAAATTCAAAATCAACCCCCAGTGCTGGAGAAATTGCTCAGTGGCTGAAACTCTGGGGATCTGAGTTTGGTTCCCACACCAAGGTCAGGTGGTTCACAACTGCCTATCATTCTAGTTCTAAGAAATGCTGCCTCTGGTCTCCATAACTGAGTGTGCATGCTTGCACACACACGCTACATTAAAAAGAAATAACTGTGATAGTTTCCAGTGTTCTTATAAGCCAAACCTCCTCAAATTACACAAATTGAACATACAGTTTGTAGTGTGTTGTACACATCTTGATGGATATTGAAAAAAATTGAGCATAAGGGCGCTGTGAGAGCACAGGGAAGAGCTAATTCCGTAAACACTGTTATCCGTTCCTTGTGACATGTATGAACTATTTACAATACGTTGCTAGGTGGCGAATTTTACATCAGCTCCCCTTAACATATACCCTTGCAGACAATTTATGCTCATGTGTAGGTTTAGCTATCTTCCCCTGCAGCTCACTTGCCCCGTGCAGCATGGATAGATACTCTTACACACCCAAGCTCTAGAATACCTCTGCCTACCGTAACAGAATAGACTTGAAAAATGTAACAAGGGTGTTACAAATCAACACCTAAGCCACTCAAAGACACAGTGCATTTAACCGCTGCATTTTCAACCCTATTTTCTCCAAAGAAGACTCTATGGGTTAAGAATTCTCATCAAAATGGGGTGGCTTAAGTTTAGAAAGAAATGTTCTTCTGTGTCTTTTACTCCATGTCAAAGGCATTAAAAGAAAGAGGTTTCACAGAAATCTGCACTACCAAGTTACTTAATTAAAAACAACAACAACAACAACAACAACAACGGAGGAAGGATACAGAAATTGTGGTACATTTACACAATGGAATACCACTCAGCAATTAAAAACAAGGAAATCATGAAATTGGCAGGCAAATGGTGAGATCTAGAAAAGATCATTCCGAGTGAGGTATCTCAGAAGCAGAAAGACACACACGGTATATACTCACTTATAAGTGGATACTAGACCTATAAGATAAGATAAACACACTAAAATCTGTACACCTAAAGAAGCTAAACAAGAAGGAGGACCCTGGGTAAGATGATCAATCCTCACTTAGAAAGACAAATGGGATGGACATTGGAAGAAGGAGAAAACAAGTAACGGGACAGGAGCCTACCACAGAAGGCCTCTGAAAGACTCTACCTAGCAGTGTATCAAAGCAGATGCTGAGACACATAACCAAACCTTGGGCAGAGTGCAGGGAATCATATGAAGGAAGGGGGAGTTAGTAAGACCTGGAGAGGACAGAAGCTCCACAAGGATCAAATATATCTGGGCCCAGGGGTCTTTTCTGAGACTGATACTCCAACCAAGGACCATTCATGGAGATAACTTAGAACCCCTGCACAAATGTAGCCCATGGCAGCTCAGTACCCAAGTGGGTATGCTAATAAGGGGAACAAGGACTGTCTCTGACATGAACTCAGTGGCTGGCTCTTTGACCTTCCCTGAGGGAGGAGCAGCCTTGCCAGGCCACAGAGGAGGACATTGCATCCAGTCCTGATGAGACCTGATAAGTTAGGGTCAGATGGAAAGGAAGGAGGTCCTCCGCTATCAGTGGACTTGGAGAGGGGCATGGGAGGAGATGAAGGAGGAAGGGTGGGATTGGGAGAAAATGAGGAAGGGGGCTACAGCTGGGGTATAAAACGCATAAAATATAATTAATGTAAAAAAATAAAAATTTAATTTAAAAAAAGGAAAAAATAATTGTTCTTGTGAAATTGAAATTAAGGACATTTAACAGTATACACATGTGTGTAAATGTAATATCAAGATTATGAATATAAGGATTTAATAAAATATGAATTAGATATTCAGTGTCAATCACAGGAAAAAAAAAGAAAGAAAACAACTGTGTCAGTAGTTTTATTTGGGGAGAAAAAAATAGTAAGTCCTCAGACAATCTCCATTGTTCGCTTAAGAAAGAAATAGCAATCTGTCTCCGATAAGCCTTCGAAACAGGGCTGAATTCTCACCGTTTCTCCACGTTGTTCTTCCTCTCATTCAGTTGCTCTTTCTCATCCCACCATCATGCTCGTGAATCACTTCAATTCTCTGTCTCCTTGACAACAGGCAGCTCAGTTTAATTGTATTTTCCATCATAATGGTCCGAATACTCTTTTTTTGTTGTTAAAGGCACTGTTTTATCTGCTGCCAGACTGCTAATTTTTTTCCCTCCTGATTCACTGAGATAAGTATTTCAATCATTTTTAAAAACATGCTCTTCTTCAGCTTTGGGTTTTCTAGTAGCAATTCCCACAGAAGGAAGCTAGTTTATTACTTTTGTTAAATGCTTAGGGATAGTTTATTTTAGGACAAGCAGGCAGAGTTGAGGACTCCGCTGCTCTCCTGGTTTTGCTTCCCAGGCTTTAAAGATCAGTGCTGTGAGGCTGCTAATGTAGCATTTCCCTGAACAAGTGATCAACATTAACTGGTATCAACTAACCATGAAGGGAGGTTTTCAAAACTTAAACACTTCCAATGTTCAGCTGTTTTCATTTGTGTGTTAATAGTTTTCATCTCTGTGCATAGTTTTCAGGACAAATGCGGAGGTATTATCCTCCATTGACAGTAACATACAGAATGTCTTACTGTACTCGGGTATTGTGAGCTGGAAGACAGCCATTAACTCACCATAAAAAGGAACTTGGTCTTGTTTCATTACTCTCAACCATTCTGTAGCAAGTAAGTTCTGTACCTGTGTGATTACGAGAGGATCTCTCCATCACTGAACTTACCCATTCTTACCTCCATTCTTACCTCCATTCTTACCTTGTGAACTGAAAGGCATGACATAGCAAAGAAACACATTCTGGGCTCTAAAGACACAAAGAACAAGAGGTCACAGCTTCCACATCATGGCAACAGTTTTGCAGACACCCACATCATGAAAAACGAAATAAGAAAGGCCACCGAAGCTTGAAGTCGAGAGCACCTAAAGGCCTGTATTGCCAGCCTTCTAGGATGCACCTCCAGAAATGTAGCCATCAACAACTTTTCCAAAGCTCCAGTAATGCTGGAGAGTTAAGGCTGCAGCCTGGGAATTGTCCTTAGCAGAGCTGGAACTCACAGACCAGCTGGAAGACCTGTTCAGCAGGAAAGCACTGGCTGCTCTCCAGCTAGTGAAATGGAGAGATGAAGGCTCAGGTCTGGAATGATGATTCATTTGTGTGGCTGTGCTGCACTACCATCCATCCCTTGGCAGGCTGGTCCTGAAGAGATGCAGAGATAAAAGCTGGTCTCCCCATGGCAGTCATGAAGCAGGAAGCAGGACTTCCGGGACAACACAAAGGACATACCCACAGTGTTCTTCATTTTCTTCAGACACTATGGGTTTGCTGGTGCTTTGCTATTAGATTATCAGGTGATACAGAGCACTGAATGTTAAATATTTAAAAGAAAAGTTCTGATTTCTTCAAGTAACTACTATTTCAGCTTCATTTCCAGCTTTTCTATAATGCATTATGCCTGTACTGAGAGGTTCAAAAACTTAGAGTTAATTCCTGGAGCTGGGGCAAAATCACCAGATCACAGTCCTTTCAGAGCAGAGGTCCAGCAGCAGTTCCCCACCCAGATAAACCTTAGGGTGTGACTGGAGTCATGTAGCCCCTAAGAAAGCCCACGGAATGTGCCTACCCCCTCTACCCCTGGCTACAGGCTAACCTGCACATAACAGGGCAGTACACGAGGTCAGGTGTCCCCCAGGTTGCCAGGCCTGACCATTTGCAGTCTTGGCGCCTAAAAACAGACCAATCATTTTAAATGGTTAGCTCCCCTAGAGGCCTTCTTACCCAATCCTGTAATGTCAAGACTTGCACTTCCCCGCTTGCATTTTTGTCCCTTTAAAAACCTTGTTCTAGGAGTTGGAGTTGGAGACCACTTGCCCCTCTGTCTTTGTAAAGGGCAGCCACCCAGTTGGAGTTTGTAATAAAAGACCCTCCTGTGTTTTGCATCGGACTCAAATCCTGTTGGTCATTTGGGGACTCGCAATCTGGGTACTACATCACTACTTTTCTTAACAGACTTCTTTAGTTGCTGTAGACCATCATATATATAAACAGTTGAAGTTTGCCTTTCACTTACTTCTGCAAGATAAAATACAGTTGGAGGCCATAAAATGGAACAAAAGTTTATAGGCAAATTCATTATAATAATAGCCATATTTCTTAAATGTTATAACTTACCAGTGTCATTAACTTCTTATTTTTCTTCAGGGTTGAATTTGAAATAAAGATGATTTAATTTTTTTCCTGCATTTTGAATTCATAAAAAATTCATTCCTTTGAAATTAATGTGTTCTGAGAACAACTTTTTCTAACATTTCATGAATATCTATACACTGGGCCAAACTCTGGGAAGCTGTTTCTCAGTTTTCTTGTCTCTCTTGACTCAGCTAAATTGCACGACTTAACTGATCTGAAAACTGCATTGTATGTTACAAAGTTAGTGCCTGCATTCCAGAAATTCCACTTAAAATCCATGATAAGGCATAGCAGCCCTACCTAATAGACAGGTCTGAGGGCCTTATGGATCCAGCTCTGTGAACACTGGAGAAGCTGCAGTAGTGAAAAATAGGAGACATGATCTCTGTAGCTTTCAGCCCCCTGGACATAGTCCCCTTCACTATATCTGGACCAGAGTTTTCCAACCTCAGCACTTATCTCCTCCTTCCTAAAAATCTGTTCATGGGATCATCTCCAAAAGGCTTAAGGGAGAGAGCAAAAAATTTTTGTAAAGACTGTAGAAAACTGGGCTTACGTTCATGTTGATAAAAGTTATAGCCTACAAATTTGTGTTTCATGGAATGTGCAAAATTTCTCAAATTTTCCACTTGAAATTTTGAGAAATGCTATTAGGTGTGGTATTCATTGCTTTCTTGCTTTTTTCTGCAGTGGTGCTTTTGTGTTAAGTGTGGTGGTTTGAATAAGAATAGTCCCCTTAGGTTCATATATTTGGAGGCTTAGCAGTGGGAGTGGTGCTATTTGAAAGGATTAGGAGGTGTGGCCTCTCTGGGGAAGTGTGTCCTGGGGGTAGGTCTACGCCAAGACCCTGGGCTGTGTCTACTTGTAGCTTGCAGACCCAGGTAAAGAATTCGCAGCTACCTCTTCAGAACCTTCCATGCCTGCCTATGTGCTGCCATGCTTCCCACCATGACAATGGACTAAGCCTCTGAAACTGTAAGCCAGCCCCATTTAAATGCTTTTTTTTTTTTTATAAGAGTTGCTGTTGTCATGGTATCACTTCACAGCAACAGAACACTGACTAAAACAGTAAGGAAACTAAAAATAACCAAAATTTTCTTTTCTTTTCTTTTGTACATATAAACTTCTGAGATGTGGCTTTATACCATCTCCTGGAATCCAGCAAATCCCTGTGGGAGGGCAGGTTCCAAAGTGACCTGTTATAACAAAGGTCACATCCATAAGTGATCCTTCCCTCTTTTGTAAGTTTTCAGAGCATCTAATGCTGAGAAGACTGACTGTAGCAGGTGTTGGAGGGATGTGGAGCAGAGGGACACACACAGATGATATGAATATGAAATGTAACCTCACTTTAGACAAGGGACAAGAATACCTTATTCTGGGAAACTGCCCAGCTCACCTGACCTACGTCCACATTCCATCAAGAACATTTGAACTCAGTGACCCAAATGCCCCTCAGGATACCAGGTCCAGGGTTGTTGCTTTCTGTGTCCTCAACTATGATGTAACCAATCCATATATTTTTATTATCCTCAATAGTCACTTAATGAAACAAAATGACAATTCTGATTAAAGATATTTAGATACATCAGGTGATACAGCTGTACAAGAGAACAAGTAGCAATGAACTTGTATACTCTGGAAGTATAAGTCTGTGGAGGTATAAATGGAGCTTATGGTTACATTTGGGTTTCACAAACCTTAAAATCTATATCTTCAAAGCATCATTTATGCTTATGAAAATTACATTATGGCTCAAAATTTTTTTCTCAAATGAAGCATAAAGATATTTTCCCAAATATTGTAGTTCTGAAGATTAAGTCTTCATGGCATAAATAAAGCAATGTGACAAGCAGATAATATTTGGAGATTGTTTTTAAAATTAAACACTCAGTATAAGTAACCTAGTGATCAGAGTTAAATTTAACACATAGGTTACTCCAACATTTGGATTTAACAGACTATTTGAAGTTTTACCAAAAAAACATATTACAGCTTTGTAATCTTGATATAAGTAAGCACCAAATTCAAATATTAGCTACAGTAATAGCAATACCAGTAAGAAAGAGTTGGCAAGTTTAAAAGCTGTGCCTACTAATTCCAAGTTGAGAATATGAGAAGACGGTGAAAATATATGCTTACATCTTCTGTATAACACTTTGGAGGTTTTGTTTGTTTTGTTTTTGTACCAGTTTCTTTCAATATTTTATGTGAAGTATTTCACATTGGCAAGACATGACTCTTTAGGCCGACTGAGAATTCTTCCCACAGTTTCCAGGGAGAGGAAGCAATCCACTGCTTCCTATGAGAGACTGAAAGGGAAAGGTTCTTGTAATCAGATCAACATATTTGCCTGAGATACATTTTTAGAAGACCACTGAATCCACCAGATCACAGGCAAACTGAAAATGCAGATTATTAAAACCAAACCCAGATGTGGGGCCTTCTCTAAATGATAAGACAGCAAGTAAAAAGCTCTTAGATTTTAATTGAATGTCAGCTGTGACACAAAGACTCCTTACGTTCATGGACTCAGGTAAGGCACAGAAATAGATGGGGAGAACAATGATAATTAAAAGGATGTCATTGTATAGTGTCCACTATTATACGCTCCAGTGATACTTTCAGATTGTGTGGTATATGTATAAAAATAGTTGCCAATATTTAAAGGAGTTCTAAGGGTGACAGGTGGTGTAAAATAGCACAAAACTTGCAACCGGAAAGTAGCACACTGACAGGAGTGACTCCCGCTCACTCGGGATGGAATGAAAGGAGCCAGAGAGCATGGAATCTTCAGTGCCATCAGAATAGCCTGTTGTGTTAGAGTTTGCTCCTCTTCCATCCGTGGAGGTCCTCTGATGGGACTCAGGGTTCCGTCAGGTCATTGTTGGCACAAGGATATTATTCTAACCTTTGTAGGCTGTCTGTGTGAGGAGTGTCTGCAGCACATAATGGAATTCAGCGTGTGACTGTTTGTGTCCACTTATTAACTCACAATGTAGAGCTGGGGGTGGTGCAGCTTCAGGCTTCTCTCATTGTAACTTATCACCTGGTAGCAAAGTTAGGGAGAAAGATGTGACCCCATAATTCCCAAGGAGATATTCCCCTGAAGGAATGTCAATATTTAAACAAAGACCCTGTCATCTCCTCAGTGATTCAATCTTGGCTAGGCCAAATAGAGATGAGAATTAAAACAGCAAGTTGCTCTTAGGTCTGTTCAAATTAAGTCTTTTTGCTTGATTAGTTACAATGATTATTTATTTAACAAAAGAAACTTAGAGTAGATAAACCAGCTGATGCCAGCTGTTCTGTATGCACACAGATGATTCCACTGGATAGCCTTTCATATGCCTTCATATATTATTAAAGTAATGCTATGTTCTGTTTTACATGGGGTGACATCATAACTGACAACAACCCCATGTGTTCCCAGTCTGTGCCATTAAAAAAAAAAAAAAAAAACTTAGCTCTTGCCCTAAAGCCATGCAAACTAACAGAAAGCATGCACCACAGAAGAGGGTGAAAGAAGTCAATCCTCTATGCAAAGAGAAGCAGACCGGAGCATCAAAGTATTTACAGTAGGGTTTTATGAGTGGGTGAGTGTATGCAATCCAGACGAAAGGAGAAGAAAGGAAAGCTAACCAGCCCCAAGCTGATGAAGCAGCAAAGCTTCATAAAAGAAAGCTGTGTTTCAGAGATTATAAGAAGTTCAAGTACTATCAAGTAATAAAGAGAAGAGGCAGAAAGATGGACAACCAGATGTGTTAGACTCAGAGTGTGTAAAGCTGAGCTCACCAAAGAAATGAATCCACCTTAACTGTACATTATTCTAAAGAAAGCATGCTATCAATATACAATAGAATAGTTAGACTTAACTAACTGATGGGAAATTCTGCCATTTGTTCTAACATAATGGTTTAGGAAAAACATTCAACCAAACACAAAAGATTGAATACTACATATTTACATGTTAAATGCCAGGAATATTAAATCCTAAGTCTGAAAAGAACAGACAAAACCTCCCCAAAGCCTAGCTGTATTATGGTAATGCAGGGTACCATGCTGAGACTGATACTGTAGGCACAAAACTGTCTCCAGATTTAAGGATAGTTTATATATACCCAGTGAAACAGAATCTCAAAATGAGATTATATCTCCATTTTTCAAAGGAAAAATGATGAGGTAAGAAGGTAAAAGCAGCAGATAATATTATAACCTTGGATCATGGCTTCTTTAATGGATGCGATCAAGGCCCTTCAATGTGTGTTCACTCTGCCCTACAAGGGCGTCAGTAGTGCCTAGGACATAGATTCCCCTAAATGTCATCGCTAGGAGTTACTATTCCACGATGTCCTTAAACCTGTATGGGTACAGAAGCTGCATGAAGCACATGCCCTTACGTTAGGTGTAAACTCCTGACACAGAGTGAGTGTCTGCTCATGCGGGGCTTGAGCCTGTATCTCTCTACAACCCACGCTTGAGGTTAGTTGATGTTGGCGGTATTCAGACTAGGCTCCTCGTCAGGGCTTGTGATGCGGACTTAAAAAGCCATGTCCACAGACTTGTGTGACCACAGCAATGTTCAGAGCTCAAACCTTATCACACAATCAAGAATTGTGAACTCCCAGACACCAATCTCAGAAAACTCTTCCAGAACAACTGCTTTTAGTTTGTATGCAGCACTTGCTCTTATGTGGAGACCACCCTGTGTATTTCCCCACTGGGTCACCTTCAGATGAACATCAGGGATCATTTTTAAACAGTTTGCTTCACAAAAACACATTCTCCCGCAAGTTCTGGTTCTTTCCCTTGGTAATGCTAAGTGACTCAGGTTTTGTAGCTGGTCACAGTTTGTCATCCTTTCACTTGGGAGCTGACAGTGTGAGCCTTTATTACTGGTCAAAAAACATGCCATTAAAATATGAAATTGACTTAGAAACAAAGACAAAACTTACAAGTCTACCTAGGAAATTATTATTTCAGCAGTGTTTATCTCAAGAGGCTCTCGCTGTATTGATTTCATCAACACAGTTCACCTACACTAATTCTGAACCCAAGTCTGTCCTTCCAGTTTTGATTTACAGTTGTAATGTGTCCAGTTGATGAGCCAGCTGGAGATGTTATGAAGATCAGAGCTAAAGAATCCTGGAAATGTTGGCAAGACACTTTCACCAGTAGGTTTGTTGGGAGTATATCCACACATAAAAAGATTTGCAAGACCGAGACAGCAAAATATTCAAAGAACATTGTTGGGGTGTGGCCTGGTGCTATGTATGTGATACTAATTATTGGTTCTAAAGATGTGGTTGCCGCACAGACGAGCAGACAGTCATGTACCCCCAAAATGATGTTTGTAACCTTGCCTAAAAACGTATTCCTGTTTGACCAATAAAAAGCCGACACACCCGGGCAGGGTAAATGAAGTAGGGGTGGCTAAGGTTCAAGAGCTTTGGAGACAGGAGAGGATCTTGGGAAGGAGACACCAAAGGAGAAGGAATGAGGAAGCCAGAATGGGTTAGTGTGGAAAGAAGCATATGAGCAGCATGAGGAGAGGAATAGGCCCAGATGAAGAATGTTATCAAGTCTTTGGGATGATATATGGGAGGCAGCCCAGATAGGCATGACTAAAACAGACAGAGTGGGATGGGGGCTGGGAGATGGGAGATAGCATAGGTGGAATTATCTGCCCAGCCCAAGGTGAAGTAAGACAAATCTAAGATCTATCAGGTGTCTGTGTCCTTTAACAATTATAATAGTGAGTTAGATAATACTGCCATCATAATTAAAGGGATAATAATAAACATCCTTAGCCCAAAACCTTAAAATTTTTCACAGCAGAACATTATGAAAGCAAATCAAAGGTTGATGTGTTGCTATGCACATGAGGAACTCACATATGTAATCCCCAAATTCGAGAGGTGTAGGCAGAAGTTTTCATCTGGTGGTTGATGTAATTGCTCTGTCTTGATTGGGGGGGGGCATTTTTATTCATGTGAGAGTAGTCTCTGGCATGGTCATCAATATGACAACATATGATGGAATATATATATTTTTAGAGTTGTCACATAAAAAGTCCATAATGATGTTCTATGAATTAAATTAGTATGTATTGAAAAAATAAAGTAATATAGTTACAAGTTACTTACCAGCATAAATGTATTACTCTATCAGATTAAGCTTTTTTGTCCTTTCTGAATAAGAAAGTGTTTATTTATTGCCTTGTGAGATACATATTTTCAAATAGTATCTGAGTGTGCTTCCATCAAACTACTGACAAGTAAGATCTGCCAACGCAGATATATATCTAGATTCTTGTTTGCAAATTTCAAAGCATACCCCTCTAGTCATTCTGGTCCTTAAGCACCACACTACAGAAGCATCTGTGAATGTTACCATGACATGGATCTGGCAACATTAAAAAGCAATTTTCCAGGGATTCAGAGTTAACTAAACTTATGGCATTCCAGCTTTTGTGAGAAACACAGCCCTTGAGAAGAAGAATATTTATTATCTAAGCTATCAAGTTTCATGATATGCAGTTTAATTAACTGTTTGTTCTGGTTTTTCCTTATTCTTTGGTTAACCAATAACATTTATGTTTGAGATAATCTTTCTGAGCATCATTATATAAAGGGAAAACTAATGGACAGTCAAAGGTAAAGATGTCCTTTTGTAGTTTTCATCAGTAAAATGAAAAGGAAAAATAGGGTAGAATATCCATAACAAGCCACCAAAAGACCACATACACTGTTAATATGCATGTAATATATGTGTTACATATCATACATAACATACTGTCTTGTACATAAACAGCCAACTAAGAATGAAATCACAGGAAATAAAATACCAACATGAAATAAAGATGTATTATCATGTAAGTAAGACACCACATACAGATTCAGTACCTCAATCTTGTCATCACCACACAGAATAATTTCTAGACCACATAATTTCTAGCCCATGTCCCTTTTCTCAAAGAGATGGAAGGACAGACAAAGGAATGGGAAGTCAGATAACTACGACTCAGGGTATTTGGAAAAGCCATACAGAAATCTATTTTGCAGACTTTACATATTTATGAGAATTTAAATAGACTCATTCTACTGTCCTGGACAAGGGACAATTGTCTTCCAATAAGATAGATAAATAGATATAGATAGATAGATAGATAGATAGATAGATAGATAGATAGATAGATAGATAGATGGATGGATGGATGGATAGATAGATAGATAGATAGATAGATAGATAGATAGATAGATAGATAGATGGATGGATGATATAAATACAGGTATAGGTATGTATACAAGATATGGATACCCCCTTTGCAGTTTATTATCAGAGGGGCCTCAGAGACTCCTAAATCAATATTGTCATTGCTCTTTGTTGCCTACCAAAACTTGATGAAACGAAGTTTTGAAGACACCCCATACTTTGGTCTCAGGAATTGGAGAAATAAAGCTGGTACTGACCTGAAAGCTTCCTCCCTATTGGTGAGCATTCACAGTATTAGACATGCTATGCAGGCTGCTGAGGGAGAAAAGCTATAAAAAAACAAAAACAAAAGGTCTTGCCTAGCAGAGAACCCTGTGCTCTACAATACTGGCCAGCCTGGCAAGCCAAGCCAATGGTTGCAGTAGCAGCATGAATGTTTTGAGGTAAACAACTACTATTTTTATTAGATGCAAGGCCCACTCCACAAAAGGAAACACTTGTTTGGTACTATAGATCTGGCCAAGAATCAGTGGCCAGGGAACTCACAGGCCCTAGAGAGGGACCTACTGCTATTATTCTGCTAAATGAACACACTCCCAAACTGACTTGTAAACACATAACTCTATACTTCTTGTCAGAGACGCTTCTTTGTGCAATGGATGACAGCTATTACAGAGGCTCATAACTGGTCAAGTTGCAGAGAGTAAGATCATGTAAAGGGCTCAGCTAAATATGAGATGTCGATTTCACACCCAGACCCCACTGATGAAAGAGGGGCAGAAAGCTTGTAGGAGCCACAGGTTGGAGAGGACAGGTGCAAAACAGTATCTTCTGAACATGCCAAGACTATTGCAGTCATGACCTAAAAGTCACCATTCTAGCACAAAGTGTGTGGGGGTGGGGTCATAAGCCCCATGACTTCCTGGGAGCTATCAATAGTTGATGGTTGCTAAGAGAGGGTCACTTTTCTTTAGATATGTAGTCCCTGGTAGGTTTCGATGCTCCAATGTATAGCTCACACCCATAGGAAGAACAAATGAGATTCAATGGGCAATGTTTGTTCATATTTTTAATTCATTTATTTATTTTTAAATTTTTATTTATTTTTTACTAATTATAGTTTATTCACTTTGTATCCCAACTGTAGCCCCATTCCTCATCCTTCCCAACCACACACTCCCTTCCTCTTCTCCACCCATGCCCCTCTCCCAGTCCATGATCTGGGAGGTCCTCCTCCCCTTCCATCTGACCCTAGCTTATCTGGTCTCATCAGAACTGGCTGCATTGTCTTCCTCTGTGGACTGGTAAAGTTGCTCTACCCTCAGGGGGTGGTGATCAAAGAGCCAGCCACTGAATTCATGTCAGAGACAGTCCCTGTTCCCCTTACTAGAGAACCCACTTGGACACTGAGCTGCCATGGGCTACATCTAAGCAGGGGTTCTAGGTTATCTCCATGTATGATCCTTGGTTGGAGTATCAGTCTCAGAAAAGACCCCTGGGCCCAGAATTTTTGATTCTGTTGCTCTCCTTGTGGAGCTCCTGTCTCCTCCATGTATTTCTAGCTTCTAAGTCTTTCTATCTCCCCCTTCCTTCATAAGATTCCCTGCATTCTTCCCAAAGTTTGGCTATGAGTCTCAGCATGTTTTGATACCCTGCAGGGTAGAGTCTTTCAGAGGCCCTCTGTGGTAGGCACCTGTCCTGTTGCCTGTTTTCTCCCTCTTCTGATGTCCATCCCATTTGCCTGAGTGAGGATTGATCATCTTACCCAGTGTCCTCCTTGATTAGCTTCTTTAGGTGAACAGATTTTAGTATGTTTATCCTATACTAAATGTCTAATATCTACTTATAAGTGAGTATATGCCCTGTGTGTCTTTCTGCTTCTGGGATAACTCACTCAGGATGATCTTTTCTAGATCCCACCATTTGCCTACAAATTTCATGCTTTCTTTGTTTTTAATTGCTGAGTAGTATTCCATTGTGTAAATGTACCACAATTTCTGTGTCCATTCCTCTGTTGAGGGACATCTGGGTTGTTTCCAGGTTCTGGCTATTACAAATAAAACTGTTATGAACACAGTTGAGCAAATATCCCTGTTATGTGCTTGAGGATATTTTGGATATATGCTTAGGAATGGTATAGCTGGATCTTAAGGTAGCACTATTTTTGATTGTGAGCCTAGCCTTTAACTGCTGAGCCATTTTCTCTAGCCTCATAGCACTATTTCTAAGTGTTTGAGAAAGTGCCAGATTGATTTCCAAAGTGGTTGTTCAAGTTTACATTCCCACCAGCAATGGAGGAGGGTTCCCCTTTCTCCACATCTTCACATGAATTTTTGATTTTAGCCATTCTGATGGGTGTAAGGTGAAATCTCAGGGTCATTTTGATTTGCATTTCTTTGATGACTAAGGATGTTGAGCATTTCTTTAAGTGTTTCTCTGGCATTTTATATTCCTCTATTGAGAATTCTCTGTTTCACTCTGTACCCCATTTCTTAGTTGAATTACTTGATTTGTTGCTTTTTAACTTCTTGAGTTTTTTATATATTCTAGATATTAGCCCTCTGTCAGATATAGGGTTGGTGAAGATGGGTTATTTTTTAAAAGATGAAAAATGGATATGAAGTTAGGAAGCGGTCATGGGGACAAATGTGGTTGGAGCTGGAGGAGGGAAACAGAAGTGATTGATCTGTTTGAAATACACTGTATGCATGTAAGAAATTCTCCAAGAATAAAACACATTAATAAACAACATATCTGGATGATGTTTGATTTCAAAACACTGGATTGCTTTTCTCAGAATCTCTTTGCTGATTTTAATAGGTTAAGACTTTAAGAATTTTGAACTTAGACATTCTATAGAAGCAGAGTCCCTCATTCCAATGGTGGTCCCCTTAAACATACATTCTGGGGCTCCCAACTACCTCATCTCTCAACCCAGAATTGGCAGTCCAGCAGATGGCACTGTGCCATTATCATGGGAACCGCCAGCACCTGCCACCTGCGGGCAGCCACTAGTCTCTCAATCAGAACTCTTAATCATTTTCAGTAATTAGCAGTGTCACACTTTTTTCCTTTGTGATTATAAGGTAAAAGTGATAGTGTCTGATTTGCATAATTATGTTCTGCTTAATTCTCTTCTCTGCTGTCAGTGGGTGAGAGTTGAAGAGAGTTTGCTAGCTTTAAACCTTGAGTAAATAACAAGGGCAGAGGTAATGAAGTTATCTCTTCTCTGATGAAGTGAAATTGAATCACACCTTCTCAAAAGACTGCAGGGCCTAGTACCTAAGCTATGAACACTGAAAACAAGAATCAAGCACACATCCCCAGCGTATAGCAAGATTCTTAATCCTATATAACAGATTAAAATCAGAATTACTAGCAGTTACTTACAAGAGATGTAGATAAATGCAGATTTGATAATCCAAAGATACTGTCCCCTGGTTTGTTTAATTTTTTTTTCCCCAAGGAAAGCAGGGGACCAAGTGATCAGCTGGAAGTGAGGATGGAAGGAAGAAGTGAGAAACTAAGACAGAGAAAGACCATGAATGAGAGAATAGAGGACCAATTAGAGGACAATGATGTGATTCTTGACCAGCCTTGAAGCTAAAATGAAGGGTTTCCTTCTCATTTAAAATGAGAACCACATTTATGCTTGCGAGCCTGGACATGAATGGCTGGGACCTGGAGGGGACAAGAACCTCACAGGAGACCAACAGAGACAACTAACCCAGTCCATGGGGGCTTATAGAGACTGACACACCAAATATGGAGCATGCATGGTCTGAACTAGGCCCCCTGCACATATATGGCTGATAGACAGCTTGGTCTTCATATTGGGTGCCTGGTGAGTGGAAGGGGACGGGGGCGCTGTTTCTAACGTGGACTCTATTGTCTGCTTTTGGATCACTTCCCCTGGCAGGGCTGCCTTGCCAAGCCTCAGAGGGTGAGGATATGCTCAGGGACTTGATGTGCTGGGGAGGGTGGATACAGAGTGGGGGGGTGCTCCCCCGTTCTTGGGGGCAAAGGGAGAAGGGAAGGGGGAAGGAGAGAGGGGGAGGAAGGGAGGGAGAGCCCAGGAGGAGAGAAGGGAGGGGGCACCCTAGGGTGTAAATAAACTGAAATAAAAATGAAATGAAATGAAATGAAATGAAATGAAAACAATAAAACTACAAGTTTAACTGCAGTGACATCCATAGTAATCAATGTGGTATTGGCAAAAAGTTTAAGTCATAGTTGAGATTTCATCAAATAAGAACCAGAGAGAAAAAGAGGAACAAGGAGATGAGTTGTTTTAAACAGGGAATGATTGTAAAGAGTTTTAATTGTAATTCTTTTTTTTTTTAATTGTAATTCTTTATTACATTTTACATATATATTGTGGTGAGAGGGCATGCGTACATGATACCACACACATGTGGAAATCAGAGGACAACTTTCAAGAGATGGCTGTCTTCTCTCTCCTTCCTCCACGTGAGGCCCAGGGATTAAACTCACAACATCAGCCTTGGCAGCAAGCAGCTTTATTCACGGTGTCATCTCTTCAGTCCTGGCTGTGCCAATAAAAAGAGGAAGGGAATGTGAAGAAGTGGAAACAAGAGAGGCCGAAGAATAAGTGGTATCGAGAGGCCTGAAATGCTGATGAAGTATCAGTGAAGTCAGATATACGAATTGGTGTGTCAGTCAAGACGGGCATGCATTTGAGTCCACGCAAAGTTGCATTTATTAAAAATAAGCTCTGGAAAATGATGGTAGCTATGCTGTGACTGGAACAAGATGAAGGACGTGATCACTAAAGGTGAGGTGTCAAAGAAATCATGGGCCAAATATGTTGTAAAGGTCACTCGCACGTTTCCTGAAATCATAACTAGAAAAATAAATGCATAAAAGAATGACTGTGAATAAAAATGTAGAGCCTCAGAACTAAAGGGGAATTAGACAAAAGACAACCTGACAAGATTTTAAAGGAGCAACGAGGAGAGGGGATTAAAAATGAAAAGAACTAAAGGGCATTTCCTGAAATCGTCACCACCTAAGAGCACGGCTGGAGAGGTGATGTAGTCACAGGAGATAGAGGCTTCTGATAGTGACAGCACACTGTGGCACTCGGAAGAGCGCATGCTGGATTTAACTAATGTTAGACTAGAGAAGTGGGGACAATGCCAGAATTTGTTAAGGGATGGAGGAAGCAGTAAAGAAGCCGTAGAGTGCTAAGAACGCTGTGTAAAGTGGTGTGAAATAAAAGGACACCCTCAGGACAGCAGAGAAAGAATAATACCGTTAAATCCATGTAGGCTCAAGCCGGACAGCAGGGTGAGGCGCTATTGGTGCAGGAAAGAACACGAGTCTTGGGTTTCCCTGGGTCTTGTTATGGAGGGAATGAGCTCTACAGGTGCCAGCTTCATCTCACCACAGAAAACTATGGCCCCACTGCAAGGGGGCCCCTTGCTTATATCGGATTTGGCTTTACCCTAGGCTTTACTTTTAGGGAGATGAGTCCAAACACCAGAATGCAACCGCCATCTTGAAGCTAGATGCTGGCGCTTATCTTTCCAGATCCCTTTTGTCCCTCCATGTAGGAAGGGCACAGTCTTCAATGCTGATGAGAACTGATTAGTCCAACTTTGTATTCTTGTGTGGAGGGAAGATGGGTGATGATTAGCAGTGCTCTGCTTTCCCTTCTTTGTAAAAAGAGCAGATAGTGGTTGTTTCATAGACGCCAAATTCTGATTTTTTTTTTCACCCAGAGCATATTATCATTACCTTTGTTCTTTCTTCTTCATGAATTGCTTGTCTTCCCTTGACGCTTATGTATCCTTTTATTTTAGGTATTAACCAGACAGCTAAAATATCTGTACCATGAAAGAAGAGCTTCCCAATTGGGAGTTCTCCAGGTTTTTGCAAAATGTAAGCTTTAGTCTTTGTCTCTATCTCTGTGGCTAATCGTCTCTAACTCTACTTTTATACCTCTGCTTCTCTTTCTGAATATATTGATACACACATAGACAGACATAGATATTAATAATTAATATTTTCTGCTTTTACTTTATTTGACACATAATAAGTATTCATGACTGAGGAAAACTGACTTTTGGCCCATTCATACAATATGTAATGATCATAGTTAAATAATTAGCACATGTAACATTTCAGTCATTGATCATTCCTTTCTGTTGACAAAAATTCAAAATCTTAGCCAAGTGGTGGTGGCACACGCCTTTAATCCCAGCACTCAGGAGGGAGAGGCAGGCTGATCATTGTGAGTTCAAGGCTAGCCTGATCTACAGAACAAGTTCCAGGACAGTCAAGGCTATATAGAAAAAAACAAAAAAACAATAAAACCAAAACAAATAAAAAAAAATAGAAAATATTTTCTTCTAAGTATTTTCGAACACGCTATGTATTACTGGTAACTATAGCAATTCCACTGAGTCATGACTACCAATAGCTTCTCAGCTAGGGGTGAGTCTCATGGCCTCTCCTCCATCCGTGCTGGAATTTTGACTGGCTTGTTCTTGAACAGGTAACTACAGCTGCTGAGAGTTACTGTGTGCATCTGCCATGTCCGGTCCTGCAGTCGGCATTTTACAGCCTCCTCCACATACGTCAGCTCTTGCATTCTTTCTGCCCCCTTTACTCGGTGTTTCCTGAGCCTTGGAATGGAGGAGGTTAACACTCACAGTTAGGAACAGTCTGCCCAGCTCTGTGTAGCTTTCCTCAGTGGTGCCGCTGCGCCCTTCCCCCTTTTAATGCCCTGACTTTCTTTGAGTTGTCAATTTATTCAAAGAAAACTCTTCAGTATCCTTAGGGACGAAGATAACCAAGTCTATGGTACATCAGCCTCAACCTTATGTATGTATCTACTGAACACCTTAGTCTCCATTTTTTCATGTCTTTTTTTATTTCTTGTGGTTTGAATTACATCGCGAGGGAAGGTCTAGCCAATAGGAGGCAAAGCAGGTGATTGCCTAAGAGTTCAGATGAAGAAGACTGTTGCATAAAAGGTCTAAGGGTATCTGGAGTTCCTCTGTTACTCCACCCCATCCTTTGCCCCAGTCTTCAGTTTCCTAGAGCTTCCGTCCACTAGTTAACCCATGTGCCGCTGACTTTGCAGGTCCCAGCTTTCAATTTACTTGGTTGCTGGTGTTCTTACGACTGAGACCTCCATTTCACCCTCTAACATTACTGGCCTTTCTCCTTTGCTCTGCTTTGTGGTCATTCACTTTCATTTCTTTCAGGTACTGTTAGGGTTGTGGGATACTTGGATGAGGCAAAGATCAACACATGTACTGAAGACCCCTGACCCCTGCAACTTTCTTCTCTGAGTGTAATGTCACCCAGCCTCCTCCTGAAGGAAGCATGGTCTCGAGTCTATGTCCAACAGCAGTCCTGCTGTTGCTACACTAAAGCCACACATAAAAATTAGACAACTATGTCCTTTTCTCAAAAGATGATATACAGATATAAATATGCACATTTACATACACACAAACACACACACAATACACATATTTAACTCTATGTGACAAACACACCAATGGGAACTTCAGAGGCGGCAAGGCAAACCGCATCTGGGCTGAATTAGCAAGATCCCCAACTGCAGAAGCATACATCATGCCTGACTCTCAAGACCATCATCCCCTTGAATGGCACCCTCATTGCCCTGGTCACTTCAAACTACCCTTAGTCTTCTGGCATATGTTGTAATTTAATGTATTTTTCTTAAAATGTGATGATTATACTTTGCATCACAAGTTTATAATATGAGTATTAATCTTTGTAATATATTAAAGTGCTAAGCAAAACCATTACCCATGATTTCAAAACTTTCTATGTACTTCAGACATAAAAAGTTCAATCAGTTTTAGATATTTTCCCTGGGTATTCATCTGTCTGTTGTGGTGACAAGCTAGGTGACCAGAAGGGAAAAGAAGAACAAGGTCAGAGGCATAGAAATGTGGAATGGGCAAACAAGATGGACATCAGAAGAGGGAGAAAACAGAAAACAGGACAGGAGCCTACTACAGAGGGACTCTGAAAGACTCTACCCAGCAGGTATCAAAACATATGCTGAGATTCACAGCCAAACTTTTTGCAGAGTTCAGGGGATCTTATGAAAGAAGGAGGAGATAGAAAGACCTGGAGGGAACAAGAACTCCACAAGGAGAGCAACAGAATCAAAATATCTGGGCATAGAGGTCTTTTGTGAGACTGATACTCCAAACAAGGACCCTTCATGGATATAACCTAGAACCGCTGCACACATGTAGTCCAAGGCAGCTCAGTGTCCAAGAGGGTTCCCCAATAATGGGAACAGGGACCATCTCTGACATGAACTCATTGGCTGGCTGTTTGATCACCTCCACCTGAGGGAGGAGCAGCCTTACAAGTCCACAGAGGAAGATAGTGCAGCCAGTCCTGATGAGACCTGATAGACTAGGGTCAGATGGAAGGGAAGGAGGACCTCCCCTATCAGTGGACTGGGGGAGGGGCATGGGAGGAGAAGAGGGAGGGAGGGTGGAATTGGGAGGGGATGAGGAAGGGGCTATAGCTGTGATACAAAGTGGATAAACTATAATTAATAAAAACAAAAAAAAGAAATAAAAAAAGAAATGTGGAATGCACACTTATCCTTTGCAGGAGCTTTATACCCAGGCACACTGTCCTCATTCCACCTCAATGTGAGGGATGCTGGGAAAATATAATGTAACAAAAGACTCTCATACTCAATAAACTGAACTCCGTACAACCATGTAAGTACGTGAAGCATCTGCAAATGTGTTTGCTGACAGAGGCGAGACAAATTTGGTGGCACAACTGAGTAAATGAGAATTTACAGTCCCTGGAAGAAGGAGCCATTTCTCTTCTCCCAAATTGGATTTGCATGCTTGTGCACTCCATCAGTGCTCCCCCCTTTCCAATCCATTGCTTCCTAAATGGCATGAAAATAGCAAACTCTCCCTTGTGATGAGCTTTTCATGTGTTTCTTCTGCCCCCCCCCCAACACTCTTCGTTATCAACTAGGGAAACACATTTGTACTTTACAACAAATCTGAACTGAAACTCCAAAAGAAAAATGGGTGCCAAATGCCTGGCAAGGTAAATAATCAGATGAGACATAAAAGTAATGAAATTTCATCCAGTAGTCGGTGAAGCTTGAAGGTTTAATTCTACTAAGAATAACAAGAGAAAGAAAAATGGGCACCAAATTAATTTTTAATTGCAAGATTAATCCTCACAAAAAAAGAAAAGCGAGAGGGTTTACTGATGAAAACTTTCTGTTGGCAGCCAGTGATATTGATATGTTCACAGTATTAACTAGACAATGAATTAGTATCTATTTTTGCATTGCTGCTTAGCTTCATTTTCTATGTGTGAAGAGTGTGGAGCAGGAGCTCACACTGAATATGATCGGGCTCCAACCTCAGCTACTTTCATCCCACACTCCCGTTCCACTACCCTGAAAGAGACAGGAAGAGAAATCCCTTGATGGCTGTGATGTCCATTTGTGTCTTTGTTGTTCTTATTCTCACAGCATTGTAAGCTGTCATAGAACAATGTGAATTTCTTTCAAAAGAGCCCTGAGGAAAATAATATGTCTTCACTCACATCAGGTAACAGCCTGACGCAATACTTTAGCTTTTTTATCCTTGATTACACGCTCAGAATTACCACATGGGGAATATGTAGATGTTCCGATCTAACTTCTGGACTTATGAAGAGGCACAAATAAAAACAGCATTCCAAGGCCACATGCTGATTGGGTCATTCTGTGTATTCATTTCTAATCAAAATGTACATTAAACCAGAAAAGGTTTCATTCTTAGTAAAACCTACTAGCTTAAAATTAAATAATAGAGAATTTACAAAATAGCAGCTGCAGCATCTATTCAATTCTGTTAGGAGTTCTAGAACTTAATTGGGAGTGAAATGGCCACATGAGGACTAAATTATGACTTTTCCAAAAAGACCAACATAAGAAGGTATCGATGCTTGGACCTTGAAAACTAATACCACCCAAATAACATTGGATGTCTACAGAACTCCACGGCCAAAACCAGACAGTGTCTTTAGTCCTGATTGAACACCTTAGTTAGCTAACAGCATACCAGAGTTAGCATTGACTAGACTGCCCAGGGCACAGATCAACAGGCTAAACTCTCTCATTGCAGGGGAATTTAAGAGCAAGTCTGTTCAGTGGAGAAACACCCGTGAATCCAACCTGCTCCATGTGTTCTCCGACAGTTCTTTTCTGAACCGATGCCAACCTACGGTGACTAGACTTCACCAGGGCAGAGAGAGAGACAGAGAGAGAGCCCACAAGCAGAGTGTTTTAATATGATAACACGTAATGAAACAACAATAAAGAAGAATTTAAAATTCAGGATGCCTCAGTCAAGAAAGGCTAAGGAAATGGCAGACTTTAGTTTTGTTCCCTGTAATTCCTCCCCTCCCACACTTTTTTTTTCATCTTTCAAGTTGGCTATATCTAAATGCTTTGTGAGAAACAATGAAAAACACCATAGGCTTGTTTTTTTAAGAAAAAAAAAAAAAACAGTGGAAGAGGACTGGCTTAGTGCAGATGTATCTTGATTTGTTGGAATGGGCTGGCACAGGGCTGGCGGGGAGGGCTCCCCTCTTCTGAGGAGAAGGGGAGGAAGAAATGAGGAAAGAGGGTAGGAGTGGGACTGGGAGGAAAGAAGGAAGAAGGCTGTGATTGGGATGTAAAATGAATAAATAAACATATTAATGAGAAAGAAAAAAAAGACGTGGCTTTTGAGGGTGTGGCTAGTATGTTCCAAGTCCTATAAGAGCTTAATTGTGTCATTTCACTATTTTTACCCTCTTGAAATCTGCTTTAGACGCTTGTCTATAAGATGAACTCAAAAGTAAGCTGAAGATCTAGCCCACATCAAAAAGACTAGTGTATGAGCAGCATAAATATCGAGTGTTAGAGAAAGCACACTGCATCCTTGAAAATAAAGTGAGTCCATTTAAATGCAAAGCCACCATGAAGACATGGAGGTGAGCAGGCAGCGGTGGCTGTGATTCCCTCAGTGGGAGCCATGCCGTGTGACTGACAGGTCAACCTGAATGCAGTGTGACAGGTCAACCTGAATGCAGTGTGACAGGTCAACCTGAATGCCGGCGGCCTCCTGCCACCAACACCTCTCTGCTGTCTGGAACAGCTCCTCCTAATTTACAAGGATAATGAAACAGACCAAACAGATCCTATGCACTGTTAGGAGCAGGTGAGTTCACTGACAACGTACTGCGACCTTATTCTTGCCAGATTTGTCCTACTAAAATCAAGTCAAAGCAAAAATGTGTCTGGGCAAATTCTTAAATAATTTTGGTCCCCAGTTGTCTCAATTTCAAGTGAGAAGTATGCAGTGTCCAAGAAGAAGCCTCTGAGCTCAGGCCTTGAGGATGTGGACATGGATCACCTTGTGATTAACTGAAGAAGCATGATTAACTTAATTAGAAATATTATCTTGCCTGTCCTTGTTACTCCTGTTCTAGAACAGATTAAAAAAGGTGAATGTCAAAAACTCCAGAGCTTCACTAGGGTCCATCACATCCTCATAAGATACTTTGCAGAAGGAAAACAAGAGACATGACACAAACACGAGCACATATAAACACTCTAACCATCCCTGCTTGTTAAATGATCTGAAAATTAAGGAATTCAAAATTCCAGCTGGCCAGCACATGGAGACATTCTGCAGTGGCAACAAAAAGTACTGTCCATTTGCCACCCCCATGTCCGAAACACCTAAAATGTAGTGGATTACCATTGGAAGGCAGTTGCTATGGGCACTGAGAGCTTTACTTTATTTTATCTTATTGTGTTTTCTTTTTTTATTATGTAATACAGTATTAACCCTCTGGCCACTCTAAAAGTCTTTTGGGGTTTTCAGACAAGTTTGGGATTATCCTTGTCTATCTGCAGAGGGGGCAACCAGAATTTCTAGGCCAATCATCCTGAAGCCACTTTCTTCCATGCAGGGAAAACAACTGGAAAGATCAAGTTACCTTCTAAGCACAGCAAAAATCTATGTGCCTATAGGAGCAAAATGGCCTCGTGAGCAATGCACAAACCTCTTAGATTTGTGAAACATTTACTGTAGGAAGAATGTAAGTTGTGAAAAGAAGGTTATCACCACAAATCAAGTAAATGACCATGTTGCTTTTCGTATTCTAATGCTCAGTCCCTGCAAATTGTCTTTAATTTGTTCCATAATACAGGTAGTGGCTTCCTCAGACACCACCAAGACAGACAGGCTGCCTGTTCAAGAAGTCATTCTCGTTATTTCTATTTTAAAGAGGCCAGACCCTGCATGTTTGTGTTAGTTTGTGTCTTGTATCTAAGGATAACTTTAATGAATGCTTTTCAGTAGTAAATGTGCTTATGGGTCTATAGCAAGACATGAAAGGGTTTGAACTCCACTTGTCTTTAACGGCTAGTGGGTAACAACGGTACCTACTTTGGATGACTACAGCACACTTAAAATTAGCATCACTTTCGTAAGCATACTGAGCACCACCAATATAAAGATGTACTAGAAACATACATTAAGAGCTTGAGTCAGCCATGTTTTGTAGCAGATAACAAATTATTCAAGAAAAGAAAACGATGAAATAGCTTCAAGGAGGGAAGGTTAAAAAAATTAGAACAATAAAATGGTGGGGTTTTTTTTTTTCCTTTTCTTTCCTTTTCTAAATATAATGCAGTGGTTTGGGAGCAGGAGTGAGGAAGGTAAGCAGTTTCAAAGTCAATATATAGAAAAGAAGCTATGAATGTCTAGCCATAAAGTCATGTGTAGCAAGTACATGCCTATCAAGTACTTATTTGTCAGCAAATTCTCTTTGTTGAGTTTTGAGCATCGTTATAAGAGGATATGGTCTGTGAACTTAATCATTTTGCACTAAGCCATGGAGACAATATAGAAGTCAGATTTAAAGTCTGATCCAGGCTTTTAACAGCGAGGCACAGGAACAAACTTCCCCACTGCTGTTTTTGACTTATATTTTCCATTCCCCCCTCTAGCCAATCTGATTATTTTGCATTTTCCCTGTGCCATAAAATGCCCTGCTAACCAAGTCGCTCTGCCTCCCCTGCTCACTGCGTAAGTCCTGTTGAGTGGAAATTGAATCTTTAGCCTTAGCCCTCTGGGTGGTATTTCCAAAATAAATGCCCCGGCAGTCCTGTTTCTTTGTTGTTTTTAAAACTCTCTCCTTAATAAATTCATATTCCTGCTGATTAAATTGCACTGAACTTTTTCCACACAAGATTTTTTCAATTAAGCTCAGCAAGAAAAAAAATGAAATAAACAGTGCAAAATAATGTGGTTCCTCTTTTCTTTTTAATCAAATATTTATTTTGGATTTCCTTTCTCTTTAAAATGGATGGTGCCTCTTAGCAGTTGTATCTTCCTGTCAACTGAAATGGGTGAATAGAATGTCAACAAGTTTAAGAGCATAAACAGGAAATTTTAAGTGTCTAGAGTCAGAACTACAATCAAAGTTACGCTTATTTGTGGCTTTGTGGACCAGGCTGCTATTTTTCATTCTGTGTGTGCTGGCTAATTTCATATCAGCTTGACACAAGCTGGAATCATCTGAGAGGAAGGAGCTTCAGTTGACAAAATGCCTTCATAAAATCCAGCCGAGGGAATTTTTCTTAGTCATTGATGGGGAAGGGTCCAGCCCATTAGGTGGGTGATACCCTGCCTGGGCTGGTGGTTCCGGGTTCTGTAAAAAAGAAGACTGAGCAAGCCCTGAAAAGCAAGCCAGTAAGCAGTACTCCTCCATGGTCTCTGCTTCAGCTTCTGCCTCCAGGTTCCCACCGGGTTTCCTAAGTGGACCGTGACTCAGGATGTGTAGGCCAAGTAAACCTTTTCCTCCCGGAGTTGCTTTTGGTCATGGTGTCTCCTCACACCAATAACAACCCTAAGACGGTATACTTCCGTGTTTCCAGCAGCGTGTTCATCAATGAGGAGCGCCAAGTGCTTTTCAGAAAGGCCCATCCCTGTGGCAGTGAACTGTTTAGGTTTTGGTCCTGACTGACCTGTTCTCTTAACACTGTTCATTTACGTGTGACCCTTTGTTGCTTTTGTGACCTGTTTAGTGATGAGACCCAACCACCAATGTAAACGTCAACTGACCATCTAACTAACCAGATGTCGAATTTTAACCCTGTGGTCTGGGTGAAAGGTGTACTGCACCAGACAGAGTGTGTCAATTTGAGTGCTTCACGCAGAGACTTTGAATTCAGTGCGTTAGCTTCTCTGTCGGAGAATGGCTCAAGCAATTTGCCTAAGTGGTATTCCTATTAGCACCTGGACTCAAAGATGACCCATGCTATAGGAATTTGAGATTTGAGAAACTCTAACTCCCAAAGACATCTCACTCTATCCATCAAACCTTTGAGAAACGTGTTAGCGAATGTAGCTCCAGAGCTATGTAGAGCTCCATGTTGGTTTCTCCTTCCAGGTCTGGAACATCAATGGGAGGTCTGATTGCTCATGTGTACTCTCCGAATCCAAAGATCCCGAAAGAGGGAAAGGTGAGGAGGGCCAGGTGACAGAAGTTAACATCCACAAACCAGGACACAGCAGGCACTGGGTCCTGGTCACTTTCCAAAATGCTCTAAACACTAGAAACCTTTGGTGGTATCTAATCTGGGTCCCTAGGACTGACAGACAGCCTGATCTGATAAGTGAGAAGAGTTTAGGGACAATGAACATTACAGGTTTGGAGCCTAGTGCCCAGTTTTCAACATGTGGCCACTTCCCATCAAGAGCTCTTACAAGAAATACAAGCACAGTTTGGACTTCATAAAGAGTGAGAGTGGATTTTCCATTTCTGGAATGGAGGTTTCTGATTGGCCTATATTTTTATGATGTAAATAACCATGAAATGACAGCCGGTGGCTGATAGCACCTGGTGGATTTTAATGCAACCAACCTTATTTCTTTCATAACTAGAAATCCCAACCAGGCTAATAAGGAAAGGATAACAAAAGGAAAGAAATAGTCCTGCCATCCATCGTTTGCAGATTATGTGACAATAGAAATGGTCCATAGGTCGGTTTTAAGATTCTAATTAACAGCTTTACTTTTGTATGCTAATATTTATACTAGAGGGCTTATAAAATGACCAAGGTCTGCCAAGATTCCTTCAAAGTGAAAATCCCTTCACTGAGATGTACTTGGAAACCTCATCCTACTACCCAGGCAACACCTGCGTAATGAGCTACAAACTCAAATCAGATGAGTCAGTGCCACTCAAAAAACCTATACCTTCCTAGTCCTCCAGTCACCTTTCACCTTAAAGAAGAGGCATTTGCTAGAAATAAATCCCGCTACAAGCCTTGCCTCTGTAATTTGGACAAGATTTGAGATCTACAGGTGTCATTATACTTCATATAGAATGAACTTAACTTCAGAGGTGAGTCAGGCACTGTTAGGTGATACATATAAAGATCACAATTTAACCTCTAACATCAACCCAGGACAGAATCAGAGTGACTGCGACCATTGCCACTGTTGCACTTTTGTTATGAACCCACTATAACATTGACCTTCGTGCAGTATCAGCATAAGGCATTTTATGAACCAAAATTATTTCTTCTTTGTTTCGTCTCAAGCCTCGACTTTTTCCTATCATCTGACATTCCTGTGTAGCCCTGATGTCTGCTATCACAGTGTGTGGTAGTTTTCTCTCTTGCATGCAGCAGCAGAAACTACTTTATTATGTTGTATCAGCATAGGTGTTATAAAAACAGACATGAGTAAATGTATAGCATTGGATTCTAAAGCAAAAGAATATTAGGCCTGAAGAGCAAGAACAATAAAACAACAGAACAAGAGCAGACAATGATTCTGTATCTATAAAAATCCAGGATTACATAGCATAGAATAATTGGAAGATACATTCTTTTAAAATTATGCAGATTTTCACTTCCCCCTGTCAGACCACAGGGGAAGAGTGTGATTCAATTTGATGAGCTGGGATGCATTGGGGGGGGTGGTGGAATCCCCTTTTCCTGAGAAATGGGGAAGGAGGAAGGCAGGAAGAGGATAGGAGGGTGGGACCAGGAAGAGAGGAGGGAGGGGGGCTATGATCAGGATGTGAAGTGAGTAAATTAATTAATTAATTAAAAAGAGACTTATACAAATCATCTGAAATTTAAATTTTATCTATCGCCATCTTTATTTTCAAGTCTGAATGAATATATTTAAAGTGCCAACAGATTAAAACATTAAAACCAAACATTTTGAAAAGATAGCAATGTGGGAAGTAGTTTTCATGCACTAATCCCACTTCCAAGCATACAAGAGTTAGTTCTTGGTGTGTTTACTTTTCGCTAGATGGAACACCTGATTTTATGATATCTGGTTGTATATGCATGAACTAGAAAAAGACTAGTTGCGTCACATCCTTTTTTTGTGTAGACACAATTTATAAAAAAAAAAACAAAAACAAAAACAAGATGTTGCTAAAAGCAAATGAAAGTGGGAGCAGCTGAGAAACTATCTTCATTATTTACATACATTAATTTATTTATCATTAAATCATTCAACTTAGCTATGTATGGACTAAATACTTAAGAAACAATGCTAACAACTGTGAGCATTAAAATTATCCACATACATCAAGAAAATATTTGACTTTGTAAGCAAGGGCTTAATTTTTAAGTCTAGAAAATGGTGCAAAAGGTGCCGTTAGAATGGGAAGTATGCCATATTCTGGGTCAGTCTAAATTTGCCCTAGTCCCATTCTGGCTGCTGTGTCTAAATACCACGAGCAGGAAGTATATGCGTAACAGTGCTTATTTCTCATTGTTCAGGAGGCTGAAGGATGCCAGGTCAAGGTTCTGGGGGCGCAGAGTCTGGTGAGGGCTGCTGCTGAGTTAGACCATATTTTCCTCCCGTGTCCTTAGAACATGGAAGGTGTTCGAGTGGGCACACCTTCCTTAGTCCCTATCACGAGGGCGGTTCTTTCATGGTCTGATTACATCGCAAAGACTTCACCTCCCCAAGACCGTCACCAGGGGACATAGGCCTAAAATGAATGTTCACAGTTACAACACCCCCGTGTCTGTAACGTTAGTGTAGGGGTTTGGATAAGCCCATCATATAAGAGAATGTGGAACAAAATGAATTACAAAGCGTTCAGAATTGTGTTAAATAATTCAGCTTGTTTAATAATTTCAGGTGCTTCCACTAAAATATCCCCTTCCAGTGGACTAGGGGAAGGGGCTGGGGGTAAGAGGGAGGGAGGGTGGGACCAGGTGGAGATGTGGAGGGGGCTACGATCAGGATATAAAATGAATAAATTGTAAAATATATCATTGTGTAGTGTCAGAGAGTTCATAAATTATTGGTAGCATGGGCATAATTCTGTATTTAAAAAAATGTAGACATGTACAGTTGAATAGTTAACGTGCTATTTGGGTTTATTATTAGCTATTACTGATACTGCTTGAAAATGAAATATTGAATTTCAGAATGAACATGACTTTCTAAACATTCATTTTGTAAACTTATACATACATAGTTTTTATTTTCTAATATGTCTTATAACTGTGGAGTGGTCAGATGATAAAACATAGAAAGGCACATTTCTTGTCCTTGTATACACTTGCTTTTAAGTGTGGCTAAAAATCCTCTGGAGACTTGACAGCCATGTAGAGCAAACCATCTTTCACTGGAGGCTTGCAATATTAGAATGTGAGGATGCATAATGACTGGCTTTGAAACCCTCACGTCTGAAGGGCATCTTTTGTTCTATATTTACATTGCCCAATCCTTTTATTTCAGAGAATGGTTTGTTACTCATTTTGCCAATGACTACTGCTCCTGATTGGAACATTTTTATTTTCTGGAAGCATAAAACCAGAAGCCATAAATAAAAGACACAACCTACCAGCGGAATTTCACTGCTATAATTCCACCTTGAAATTCAGAGCTTTGGCGTGTTGTAATCAAAAGGTTATATTATGTAATGCTTACCAGAAAAGTATCTCTCACATAAATTTTCCAACAAAAGAGATTCACATTCCCAGTGTTCTTGATAAATCAATGCATTACTTCAAACTTTTTAAGCTAACTCATATATTTAGGCACATGTGTAATAAATCAGTGATAAGCCCAAGTAGTATAAATAGAAAACACTTCCATTTTAATTATGAAATTAATCATATCAATATATAGCCTAATTGTGAAGTTACACGAACTAAAGAGAACAGTCATCTATTTACTTTCATGATTTTTATGGCATCAAAATACATACGTTTCCCTCAAATACATAGAATTCAACAATTTTACTTTGAAAGAATCTATCTGGCTCTTGAAAATTTGTCGTTTTAGAAAAGTACATGCATGCAGTTACACACGCTGTGAGCTGCTGTGTGTGACACACCTGTCACTTCCGGCACATAGTGCCTCACTGCAGGTGTCTGCCATTTCTAGTTCTTTTACTCTTTCTAGTCATTCTCTCGTGAAGCTCCCTAAGCCGTGGTAGAGTTGGGTGTATAAACATCCCAATTAAAGCTGAGCATTCTGTAGTCTCTTATTCTGCACATATAGACCAGGTGTGGGTCTCTGTGTTGGTTACTATCTGTACAAAAAGAAGCTTCTCTGATGAAGATCTATAGCTAAAGGTAAAAACTTAGGGAGACTCTTAATACTATGTCCATTTTAAAAAATTAGGTTGTCCCTATGGCCTATGAGCTAGCCAGCACTGAGATTTCTTCCAGTTACCCACACCAAGTAGGAGGTCTGTCTTATGGAGCTGTCTTCTAAGCCAGTCAGCGGGTGGTAGGCTTCTCCCACAAAATCAGTGCCACCAATGCTGAGGTAGCCATAGTTTGCCAGACAAATTGTTACGAGGATGATAGGATTCATAGCTGAATCTGAACAGTGAATATTTTCCTCTGCGAGATTAAATAGAACCTTCCAGCACTATGAAAATTAGTCAGTAGGAAAGAAGTTTCAAGACTGGCACCAGCTTGATTTCTTCACGTAAAATGACTCAAGTATGTAGTTGTCTTCAGCAATAGGATTTTACATTTAAGGTCTAAAGTGTAACCAAGAGCAGTGGTAGTGTCAAATTTTGGGGTCTATGGAACCCAACTGACGAACAACTTGAAAAAAAGTGACCCATCACTTCCAATGTGCATTTTATTTGGTTGCCTATGCTGTCCAGAAGAGATGCTACCACTCCCCATTTTTAAATAATTCTGCTTTAACTCATGTTATATATCTATATGTATATGGTTTAGGAATCTTCCTTCTGTAGTAGCATGTCTCCATGTGGCATTTTCAAAGGTCTTTAGAGTTCTTTATCCCTTCTATACTTCCTCTTCCAACCTGCTCTCTCAACCCTTACCCGTTTAGCCTTTCTTTCATTACTTCCTTTTCATCCTCCATACTAAAAACAATGTATCTTTCAAGGAACCCCAAATGCCAGCACAGCTTGTGGGGGCGTGGTGCTCATTCAATCTCATCCCTGGATGAGAGGCTATTGACAATTGACGGCTGCTGGGGAAGAAAAAGTCAATTTTCCTGAGGAATGAAGCTCTTCAGTGGCTACCTATACCCCAGAAGATGGTCCTACACCTGTGTACATGAATGTAGTACAAAATTATCTGTGAATTTAAAAAGGGAGATGGTGCATATGAAGCTAATAAGAAAACTGAGAGAGGCTACAGAAGGGATCTGAAGGGGAAAGGATGAGGTGGATTTGATCAAAACACATTCTATGAATTTATGACAGTCTCAAACAATAAAAAAATGATATTGCCCATTAAAAGAAAATAAAGATAAAGAACCCTAATAAATGGGACATCTGTAATAGGAATATTCTCAGTTCAATTACTTATTCATCCTTAAGCAATATTTCCTAGGTAGCATTTGTTTTAAAGAATAAACTGACATGTGCTTTTGGATATAGTATGTGAAGCATTCGCCACACTACACCACACCACACCACACCTCACTACTGTCTTTGGACACTAGAAGTCATGGACAACAGCAAAGCAAATGGGTAAATAAGTTTAGGTGGAAGTGCAAAAAGGTCCTATCCCAGAAATGATAAGGCATGTGCTATGCCTTCATTGGTCAGGATTTACCTCATTTCATTTTTAAATTTTTATGGGCATTAAACGGGAGGGTAAATCTCTACTTGTTTTTGTTTGTTTGGTTAGTTTGGTTCGGTTTTTCATTGTTTTGTTGTTGATGTTTTGCCACTTCTTTTTCTGTTTGTAAACATGCTTTCAGTTGTGGAGAGCAAATGAAAGTACTTCTGTAGGGTTCAATGTAAGGCAAGATGGAGACAGAGATGAGGGTGTAATAGTTAGATTGGAGAAAAGTGAATGCATTCAGGAAACATTTTAAAGATGGAATAGAAGTTTGTGTGTGGTAAGGTGTACTATTTTTTAATGTGTTGCTGAATTTGGTTTACAAGAAAACTGATAAATTTTCACCTATGTTTATCAGAGAAACTGATATGTGGTTTTCAATTTTCCTCTGTCCCTACCTTGTTTTAGTATTAGAATAATACTGCATTCATGAATGAGTTTGGTGGTGTTTCTTCCCTCCGTATATTAAAAAACAATTTGAAAATCTTGGGGTTAGATCTTCTTTCATGATCAGGTAGAATTCTTCAATGAATCTGTCTAGTCATGGAATTTTGTTTGTGAAGACTTTTATTCCTGCTTCATTTTTTTGTTGTTATTAATTCTAGAACTATTAAACTTGCTTATATTATCATCATTTAACTTTGGTAGGTCATATGTGTCTAGGAATCTATCAGTTTTGTTTTGTTTTGTTTTGTTTTGATATTCTACTCTTTTGGAATATAGTTTTCCAAAGCATTCCCTGTTGACTTCTGAATTCTGGTTGTACCTGCTATAATGAATCATTTTTCATTTCTAATTTTGTTGCTTGTATTGTTGTTTTGGTTAGTTTGGATAATTATTTCTCACCTATTTTGCTGACTTCTTTACACTCTCAATTAGTTGTCTACTCTATACATGTACTTGTTTACATCCTTTGGAATCTAAACAATCATTTTTGTAAGTAATATTTTTAATTATTCATCTGATATTTTATACATGTTTATACATTTCAATGTCCTTGGATTTGGTAATTGGGAAAATAAGATATTTTGGAGGAGTAATGTTGCTTTGTTTTTCATCTTTGGGCTCTGCAAGCAGCCACGCGAGTGCGCGCACGTGCATACACACACACACACACACACACACACACTCATAGACATACACGGGGAAAAAGGAATCTTTGTGTTAAGTTTTGAAAGTATCAATCAAAAGAATGTTCCCAATTATAAGCTTCCAGGTCTTCATTCAATCTCTCTATAAATGAAGACATAACTGTTTGCGTCTGTTGCTCTAATGTAAATGTTGAAAGTATGGACATAAGAGCCAAAATGAACACAGATGAGGACTTTTCATTCATTACTGTTATGAATATAAAAATGGTGCAAGACTACCATTTTGCCATCCTGTAAGGTGGTTTATGGCATTTATACAGAAAAAAAAATGACTAGGTTTCCACAAAAAAAGAAAGTATTAATTGATTTACTCTTATTGTCAGAATTTGAGTAGGGCCATGATATTCCTTAGTAAATGAATAATAGATAAATTATGATATGTCCAGACAGTAGAATATTATTTGGTAACAAAAATAAAGACTTTAAATCCATGAAAATATAGGAAGAAACTTATCACCAAATGAAAGAACCCTGATCTGAAAAGATATAGGATATATGAAATTTTGGACTAACAAAATCTCAAAGACAATGAAAAGGTATGTGGTTGCCGGAGGTTGGAGGAGGGTTAAAAACATTGCCATAAAGGACTTGTTGGTAGTAAAAATGGGCTGTTTAATGCTATGTCAGCAGGTGCATACATTTATCAAAATCCATAGAATAAATACATGCATTATAAGCCTTATTCATTTTGAGTGATCAAGTGTCAATGAAAAGTCCTCAGTTATAAAAGCATACCATTGTAGCAGACTATTTTTCTTCTATTTGTTTTTAAAGTTGTTTGTAATTTATTGTTTGTAAACAATGCACTGTGATTATATTCCTTCCCTTCGTTCCTGTCGATGCTTTTCTTCCTATCTTCTCTGCCTCCTGCTTTCTTATCTCTTCTGTGTGCATGAATGCAAGACTGATGCAGGCACTCATGCCTGCTTCATAGTTATGGTTGTCACAGTCAAGTCATATCCAGAAGACAAAATTTTAGAGAAGTGACGCTGCCCTTCAGCTCCTGCAGCCAAACCCTGTTGCATAGCGTTTCCTGGGACTCTGTGGTGACTTGAGTAAGAATGGCCCCCACAGCTTCATGCATTTCAGTGTTTAGTCATCAAGTTTAGGCTCAACTTCAGGAGATAGGAGGTGTGGCCACGTTAGAGGAACTTTGGGTTTGGTGGATGAAGAGAACATGTGTGTAGGATGATGGGAAGTGTCTTTCTTCCACACATCTACCGTGGACCTTAAATATCACTAAAAACTGAAGTCTAATCATGAAAAAGGAAACCGACCTCACCGGGTGGCATTCCAGCTTGCTCCGTCCAGGTCCAGTTGCTTAAGCTCACTTGACCTTTCCTTGTTTGTCCAGCCTACATAAGGGACTAAAATATTGTTTTGTGAAACTGGTACAACTGAATCATGAGCTGTAGTGCTGGACATAAGTGTTCGATAGTCATTAAAAGCTTAGAACTAAATTTGTTTTCTAATTTCTCCTTAATTACACTTACAAATCTCATTTTCACTTAATAGTTCATTTCAAATTATTTTAAACAAAATGCTGCAGTTTAATATGGGTATAAATCTGGTGCTTTGGGTTTAGTTTAAATCAACAAAAATTAATAACACTAATGTTTACTTGGAAAATAATTTTAAAATTTATACCATTTCAAAAGAATGACCCCAATTTAACAAAAATGAAATGTAGCATAATTTAGGATATAATGGTTGTCACTGTTGTCTTTTTGCATCATGCATTCATTATTTTTTACCATGTACTACTGAGATAGTTATTATTGTAGTATACATGAAAGTTGCATTTACTCTGTTATTGTGGAAGTTATAAAAGTTTGTGCTGCCTGTTCCTTTTCATTATCTTTTTCTGAAATTTTTTGTTCCGTTAATGGAATGCTGATGCAAGGCAGTCACAAAACTACCTAAGCGTGAACTTGTGAACTTAAATTTATCTTTCAATAGCTACGTAAGAGAGGTAAGTAATAAATATTTCTAGGATTATTAAAACGAGCTTTTCTTAATTTATAGTAAATATTAAACTTGTAAAATGGTCTAGTATTGACCACAATCCCATTTAAAGAAAGAAACTTCACTGCATCTCATACAGACATCGTTCTTTATCAACAGCTAGCTGCTTTATCCTGTACTTTGTATAAAAGATCAAAATTCTTTTTAAAAAGTTCTGTCCAGTGTAATTTTGATGCTTTGTTAGCTGTAGAGACCTTTTTCTAAGACCAATTACTAAGGCTGGTGGATTTGATGAAGTCACTACCATTCACTACTTCTGATATGATTTTATAAATTAAATATTCTAAGTAAAATTTGATTAATATACACTGAGAAAAAAGATTTCCGTTTTTCTTTCTAGACTCAAATAAAACACAGACTACGGTCTTTAATGTCATTACTTGGTAGAGACCTACTAGTGAAGAAGGAAGCCAGGCTGTCACACTCATGAGCTGACAGCAGTTTCGGTTAAATGTATACAATTTGCAGAAGATTAGGTCAGCCAGAATAAATGGTGTGGATGGGGCAGATGACACTGCTGGGGAAGGGAGAATCACTCTTCTCTGAGGATGTGACCACTGGTGGCTCTGTCGACAGTCCCACACAGGCACACACAGGCAGCAATGGCTGGATTTCGTTACGAGAACAAAAAAAAAAAGGGGGAAAGACATGAATTTGGAAGAGGGACCTACTGACAGACATATAAGACAAAAGTGGGGTAATGAATGGGGCTAAATACAATTATATTTCATTGTATACAGATATAAAATTCTCAAGAATGAAGACACTTTTTTTTTTAAGAAGAAGGAACCCAAAACATTTATTGAAGCAAAGTGCAGAAATGGAGAAAGGATAGCGACAGAATTTCAGAGTCTTTAAACCTTTGGATTCAATCTCTAAAACCATATCAATCTTCCTAATTATATGACCCTACGCATTCCATTTTTGATATCTTAGTTTGGGTTTTATTTATATCATCATCAACCAGAATGATTGGAGGTTATATAAGTAACTTAAATTTTCAAATAATTTCCTGCCTAGAGTCAGGCCATAGGAATTGATCTCCACATGGTTCTCTTCCTCCTCTCTGCTCCTTTTCTCCATCCTTCTATCCACTCTTCCATAGATTATAGGTAAAACAAAGAGATACATAAAAAATTCAGCTCTCCACTTTCATGTTAACAGCTAACTTTTTTTTGGGATTCACAGTAAGGAAATGTCAAGTTTATTTAACATAATTAACTCCACTTATTTAGCACTGAACTTCACTTTTCATTTTTTTCCCTCTTCCTCTCTTCAAAACTTATAGTATAAACATAAACAGTGGAAACTCTATAGTAAGCTAAAACAGAAAATAACACACAAGTGTATGTACATATCAGCAATGAGTTTAGGAGTTCATAAATATCACCACAAATTTAAACTAGCTTTATAATAATGATGAACCGTTAACTGGCCTGAGGGACTTGCTCATTACCTTTTCTACATACTCTCTTCTCTTTCATGCTTCCCAGTTCCCTTTACCTAGGTAGGTGTATGCCCCAAAACAGAATGGCTGCCATCCATTCCCTCAGGGCCATGCTCTATCACCTCACCACCCCTAATGGGGATCTGGAGAATCCTTCATTTCTCCAACAGCAAATCTAGCATCACTCAGTCCCACTGTGACCATTACGGACAAGAGATCCATCCACTTCTACAAATAGCCCACTTTTAACATAGTAGAGAAAATAAGTAAGGTTATTCTCTGAGATAATCAGACATAGGAATCCGGCAAGGTTGTCTCTAAGGCACAGAATTGGGATAGAAAAAAAAAAATAAGGGGTGGACTAAATTTATAGCGTCCACAGCAAATTTCTGAGAGCTTTAAATTTAACGTCAGGGCTACAGAAACCTGTGACTGTGGGCAAGCGATGAATTGCTGAGGTGTTCTGAGTAATGCTTCAGAACCCTATGATATACCACCGCACACAAAGGCACCGTTCACCAAGGCAGGAAACTTGAAAGATAGAATGATGCTGTACTAAAGTGCTAGAGGTTAAAAAACTAATGTGTATGCAATTAATATAATAAGACTTTCCCCCAAAATTAAATTATATAGGGTAACATTTGATTTCTGCACAAACATGCTGGATAAAGGTTTATTATTATCTATTATCTGTGACATAGTTTGCTCTACCAATGTAAGCCAGCTGTGATACTTAGGGACTAAAGACCCAAAAAACAGATCAGCAAAACTGGGGCTGTACTGGGTGCTTTTAAAACAACAGAATAAACCAAATATAAGATGATTCTATATGCATCGATGACTGATAATAACTAAAGAAAGAAGCATTACACCTCACAGTAAAGAAAACAAAGATTAAAATATGCGAACATTTTAATAAATACAACTGGAGATCTCCTCTCTTTGTGTCTCTCTTTGCCCGCCCCCCATCTCTCATCTTTATTCAGGTTACTTTTACTCTACTTCAGTTAGGCAAAGTCAATGTTGTGCATTCTTAGCAAGAAGTCCTCCTACTAGGCCAGCCTTGATGGCTACAGTCTATTGTACAACTTCAAAAGTTTTAGACACTTATGACTGAGTATATATCCTGTGCGTCTTTCTGCTTCTGAGATACCTCACTTAGGATGATCTTTTCTAGTTCCCACCATTTGCCTGCAAATTTCATGATTTCCTTGTTTTTTTATTGCTGAGTAATAAATATTCCATTGTGTAGATATACCACAATTTCTGTATCCATTCCTCAACTGAGGGACATCTGGGTTGTTTCCAGCTTCTGGCTATTACAAATAAAGTGGCTATAAACATGGTTGTATACTTGAGCATCTTTTGGATATATGCCTAGGAGTGGTATAGCTGGATCTTGAGGAAGCACGATTCCTAATTGTCAGAGAAAGTGCCAGTGGGTATTAGACTTATAATATAGGATAAACATACTAAAATCTGTACATTTAAAGAAACTAATCAAGAAGGAGGACTCTGGCTAAGTTGCTCAATCTCCATTCAAAGAGGCAAAGAGGATGGACATCAGAAGAGGGAAAAAAACAGGGAACAGGACGGGAGCCTACCACAGAGGGCCTCTGAAAAACTCTACCCTGCAAGGTATCAGAGCAGATCCTGAGACTTATAGTCAAACTTTGGGGATAGTATAGGGAATCTTATGAAAGAAGGGGGAAATAGCAAGACCTGGAGAGGACTGAAACTCCACAAGGAGAGCAACAGAACCAAAAAATCTGGGCACAGGGGTCTTTTCTGAGACTACTACTCCAACCAAGGACCATGCATGGAGATAACCTAGAACCCCTGCACAGATGTAGCCCATGGCAGCTCAGTGTCCAAGTGGGTTCCCTAGTAAGGGTAAGAGGAAATGTCTATGATATGAACTGATTGTCCTGCTCTTGGATCACCTCCCCCAGAGGTGGGAGCAGCCTTACCAGGCCATAGAAGAAGACAATGCAGCCACTTTTGATGAGACCTGATAGGCTAGGATCAGAAGGAAGGTGAGGAGGACCTCCCCTGTCAGTGGACTTGGGGAGGGGCATGGGTGGAGAAGGTGGAAGGAGGGTGGAATTGGGAGGGGTGGATGGAGGGAGCTACAGGGGGGATACAAAGTGAGTAAACTGTAATTAATAAAAAACAAAAGAAAAAAGTTTTAAACAGAATTGTTATCACCTACATCTTCTCTCAGTGTTTTGGGGAATGAATGCAGACTGCACTGGTGTTCCTCTGGGCCTAACACAGGACAAATGCTCGGTACACACGAGTTAAAGAAGACTTAAGTCTCCTGCATTCGTTAACCGTGAGGTTAACCGTTAGTTAAATATAGTTGATATAAATATTTTGCAGTAATCAAGTAGACCTACCTTGATTTGTTTATGTTTAATTTTCCAGAGTTACTTAGAGACCCACATGACTTTCCTTAATTAATATAAGAAACTCAGCAACACAGAAATTTGCTTGAAACAAGTTGTGTGATTTCTTTTTAAGTAGAAATATTTATAATTTAAATACAGAATTTTATAATGATAGTTTGCATATCTAGCACAAAAGTTGAATAAGCCTCAGTCCATGGCTAATCATGTACCAATCACAACACCACTGGTATTTATTACTATTTGCAAGTAAATATGGAATGCTACAACATTTATCCATAAACAGGACTTACCTAGAATACTTTCATAATACTAATTAAAATGCAAATGACAACTTGAATGAGAGTCCTTGGAGTTTGGCTATAATCTAGCCTTTGGATAACTGAGGCAGGAGGACTGCAAATCTAAGGCCAGATTTGAACATGAAGTGAAAAAACTCTATTTAAAAGCAAACAAACAAAAATAATAATAACAAATAAACCAAAAAGAAAAAAAAATTTCACATATCCCTTTTTTTGGTAGCAACTGGTATTGAGTGCCAAGATGCATCCATTCATTTGAGCAGATTATAATTCCATAATTTTTATACGTATTATCCAAATTAATGCTTAAAGAAGGTTGTTTATTTTAATACTACTTGATTATCTAGCTATAAAGTTTCTCTTCCTAACACAAAAATAATTAGTACAAGTACTTGGTCATTTCTATTAATTTCAGTGCCCACAGTAAAAATGCATTGAGATTTTTTCCTTTTTTTTTTTTTTTTCTTTTTGGTCAGCCAGTTAACAACTTAAAAAAAAAGAAGAAGAAGAAGAAGTAGTCTTCTTAGTCATTACACAAAAGCACACAGTTCTGTTAAATGTGAAAAAGAGGCCAAAGTACAGATACTACACCAGACCTTTACATTTGTCAGTTATTTTTTCTAACCATCCTGGTGCAAAGAGATATTTAATGTTTCTATTGTGTTTATAAGATGTTATTTTATTTCTAATTATGTATATAGTTGTTTACAAGATGTCACCCTGTTTTTTAATTGCATGTATTTTGAAGGTATGTGCAGGCGCTCACAAGGCCGGAAGAGGGCTTTATGTGGAGATAGGGTTACAAAGTAGTCCTAAGTTCTGCTGCATGGGTGTTGGAAATCAAATTCAAGTCCTCTGCAACAGCAGTGACACTTTTAATGACTAAGCCGTCTCTCCAGCCCAGATTTTTGTCTTTTATGTAAAGATATAAAACATCTCACAAAATCAGAGACCATTTGAGACCTCGGACTACAACAACTACTTCTCTTGTGTTTAAATTCTTTCACAGTGTACTAATTAGCCACAAGACGTAACAGGCTAAAATCAGTTCTACAACTAATTGCATTTTAATAGCAATGACTAAGTAAAATAAAATGTTGATATTTACTATGGTTTTGGATAAGGTCTACAGAAAATATGTAAGATATTTCCATTGAAAGTTTAGAAAAATGATATAAAAGAAGAAATGAGTATTTTTAAAGGAATGCCAAAATACAATCCACAAAATTGAAAACTGCAACACAATTTCAAATAAAGTAAAAGCTTTTGAAATACACACACACACACACACACACACACACACATGCACACACAGGCTAGAAAGGTCAACAGTGTCTGTTTTCTCCTAATTGATCTACTAATGCAGTGTAATCAATCAAAGTATCACTTTATTCCATTTTTATAGAAATTGAAAAGCATTCACACAAAATTTTGGAGATAAAAGTAAAGCTGATTGATGTAAAACTATAAAGAGAATGTCAGAATCATAAGATTCAATTTCAAGGTTTACAAAAAAAAACTGTGAAATGGTTATTAAGGTCTTGGTGTGAGAATCGTATAAATGATTGAAGCGAAGGTTAGTAACAAAGAATTAATGTAGGTCTATATAAAAAGAAATACTATTCACAAAGGTAAATTCCACTTTTCTGACTGACCTAAGAGCAAAAACTAAAATTAAAATATGTTCTTTACCACCTTGAAACAGTAAAATTTCCTTAGAGAAAATGTTTATAAATTCATTTTCAACAAAATATAATTTCAAACATTCCACTAAAAAAAAAAAAATCACATAAGAGATTCAGAAAATGCTTGCAATACTCTGTCAAACACTCCATTCCAGAACGCACAGGACTCAAGCTAAGGGAAATCTTCAAAGGGCTTTCAATTACAACCCACTAAAGAAGATACAAGAATGGCGAATGAATAACGCCAAGCATCCAGGAACAAGTTGGAACATAGAATGTCACATTTAAATACACCCAAGAATGGCCTGTTACAAGGCTGACAATATCAAGACTCAAGATGGTAGGTGCAATCAAATTCTGAGAGGTTTTCATTAAGTCATCTAAGACTTTAAACATCGATCAGTTTCATAAAGATTAAAATACATTTACTATATAATCTAGCAATCTTAGCCCAAGGAACTTACCAAAGAGTAATTAAAGCATATTTCCTGTCAGAAACCTGTATATGAACACTAGAGTCAGTTTTATTCATAATTGCCTCATAAAAGGAATACTACTACATTTGCTTATAGATGAATTTATAAATAAGTTCTTATATATCTGTTCACTGGAACAGTGCTGAACAATTAAAATTGTATGTTGTTGGCATATGTAACAACACAGACTAACATCAGAAACAGCAAACTGATCAGAAAAGTTAGATACTAAATAAAATAAACTATATCATTCCGTTTATATGAAATTTAGTACACATGAACTGATTCATCCTTAATAGGAAGAAGATGAATGTGGCTGAAGATTTTGAGGAGTCTTTAGCCAGCGGCAACACAAGAAATTTCTTTAAGATGAAGAAAGTCCTCAACAACCTATTTTGTAATTATACTTGAGAATGCTTCTTCCAATCTCATTAAAACACACAGTTAAAATTGTTACATTTTACTCAATTTTGCATCAATAGCTCTTTTAAATTGTCTTTAACATAAGAGATAAGTTGCATGTTCTTGCTAGGAGATCAAGCCGTCATACCTACCTGGGAGCACTGGAGAGGGGCCTATGCCTCCTGCTTACCCTCCCCACTCTGCACTTTACACAGGATGGGGTCCAGTAAATGTCTCCCATCTCCTCACAGACCTAAGGCTCTCTTCTGGTTCAATGATTCCCGTGTTACAATTGTTGGGTTTCTTTCCACTGCCATACAAATGTTAAAGTAGTAAGAACACCGTTTGAGCAATGTGTTTAATCTCTTAAAGTGCAGAAGGTAAGAGCACTGGAGACTCTCCCTGAGGACCTGAAGTTCTAGCTCCAGCACCCGCATGGTGGCTCATAACCATCTTCAACTCTGGTAATGGGGAATCTGGAATTTTCTGTTTGTTTGCCTCTTTGGGCATCAGGCACATACATGGTGCTCAGATATGCAGTCAAACACTCAGGCACATAACTTAAACATTGATAAATCTTTTAAAAATAATTTTTGTAATTTTAATTATGTGTGTTTTAATTGTGTACCAATGTGTATTATGAATGTGTGTGCATTTGTGCATGTGAATACAGGTACCTGTGGGCTCTAAAAGAGGGCGTTGGATCTCCTGGAGCTGGATCTACACTTGTGAGCTACACAATACAGTCACTAGGAACTAAACTCAGGTCCTCTGCGAGAGCAGTATGTACCTTTAACCACGGGGCCATCTCTCCAGTCCTCAAAACTGAACTTTTTAGAAGCACTCACATAGTTTATCATAGTTTATATTATGTAATCTTCATGGAAATCATATGGGTTGTGTAAGTCTGTATTACACATTTTCTAAATATATATATATATATATTTCATATAGCAAAGCTCGCAAAACTTGCTAATACATACCATATCAAGCTTATGTTTTCGTGATGAAAATACCTTAAAAAAGTCAGCAGAGGCCCAATATTTAGAGAAAAAGATAATAAAATAATGTAATGTGTGTTTTTTTGGCAAATATGGAGATAGCAGCTTCTAGGTGGGTATGTTTTGTGTGGATCTATACAAGCCACTGGCTGTGGATGGCCAGTTATCTCAAACAACCTGTCAGAGAGAGCCAGTTATCAGAGAGTCAGATCTGTACTTAAAATGAGGCGCAATCAGTAGGGGACAGAAATCCACAACAAGCAGTGTCAGACTTCTAGAGGCAATGATATGTAAGGAATCTGAGCATACAGCTGTATTTTAGAACACAACCTGCTCCTGTGTGTCGCCAGCCAGGTGGCCACACCTGGAAGGCATGGTTACCTTGCCCTTTAAAAGGCTAACCCCAACATGTGGTCTCTCTCTTACACTCTTTCTTTCTCTCTCTTACACTCTTATTTTCTCTCTCTTACTTTCTCTTCTTCTCTCTCTTACACTCTCTTTCTCTTTCTCTCTCTCTCTCGGGCGCCCCCTTTCCCCTTCCCTTTTTTTTCTCTCTCCCCACTATGTCCTGCTTCCCACTCCCTCCTTACCCTCCTAATAAACTTCTTGCAGAGAATATCGGTTGAAACCAGCCTCATATTTCTTTAAATAAATAACAATGGTGTGTTGGCTGAGAAATGGAGGAAAAGACTAGCTGAGCACAAGAGCATTCTGGGAAGATCTTTCCAGTGGTACACAAGGAAATCCTGATGAAATAAACAAAACATGGTTGTTTTAAGTGATGATTAATATCTACTATTGATATATCTTCTGGTAAAGCTGCTGTTAATCTTAAACAGCTGTATACCCAAATCACCACACAGACACTGGGATTTATTTAATTAACCTAGAACACAATGCTGGGCAATAGTTGTTCCATCCTAAACCTCCAAGCCCTCATAGTTTCCTAACATTTAGATTTCCCACATTATACTTGCTTTTAGTGATGTATTAGGTCCAGTCCATCTCTCCACCTCATTTCAAGATCTCTCTCAGCTCTCTGCTCTCCCAGCTCTCTCCTGCCCTTCTCCTCCCACTGTTTCCTGTCCTCTGGCTCCTCCCCTCTCCCTGCCTACTTCTTCCTCTCTTTGTTCAACATTGTGGCTAGTTGTTTTATCTTGGCATGTTTACACAAAATTGAGACAGGTGATGCTTAGAAAAAGTATCACTGTGCAATATGGGAATTGAAACCAGAGAGTGGGGGAGAGAAATCAGCATTTGAATGAACAAGGGTAAGGTATATACATTTCAAAAGAACATTATACCAACAGATGGCTATCAAAAAGAGATCAGCAGGATTGGGAGGGAACGAGGATGGGTGCTACAGCTGGGATACAAAGTGAATAAATTGTAATAAATAAAAAATTATGCTAAAAGTAGATCAGAGAGATGTGGTAGGGAAACAGTCTATTAGCACAAAAAGGACAGGAGAAGACAGTGGTTGAGAAGTGGAGGTCAGGATGCAAGTGAAGAGACTGCACAGAATGCCATGGATCCACAGTGTACAACAGAGAAGGAAATGGCTTCCTGAGGGATTCAAGAGGACAGGATTGAATGGCCTCATTTGGATCACAGTCTTCTACTCAAAAGAGAATTTGAAGAGCAGATTTGTGAAGTATGGGCTAAGTATGGATAGCTGTTGAAGTCAAGAAAATGGAAAAGAAAACAGAAGGCACCCAGCAACAAAGCAGTGCAGTAACAATTTATTTTCTCTTCTGTAGATTTCTTTTACTATTTTTCTTTATAAAATTATCATTTACTGAACTTGAATGTCACTCAGCAAATCACATGTTGTCTGTCTGGCTACAAACATCAGTATGACTTGCCTGATTTTTCTTAGCTCATTCCATTGATGCAGACCGTTTGCTGGCTCTTGTGCTGTGTTTGGTATGGGAAGATGCATATGGCTTTAAAACAGAACCACATGGACAGGAACATTTCAGAGAGGTAAAATAAAAATACTCATATGGGCAACAGCAAAATCCATTTCCAAAAACTTTCAAAACATTCAATGTATAGAACATTACATTTTAAAAATGGAAACAATAAGAAAACATGTTACTTTATGTAAAATTTTTTATTACCTAAAGTAAATGAAATATTGGCCAGATGATAACCAATGTGATGTAAGATTTTAAATGTCTTATTTTTTTTATCAGTGTTTGCCTGTATGCATTTCTGTATACCCTGTGTGTGTGTTTGTTTGTGTGTGTGTGTGTGTGTGTGTGTGTGTGTGTGTGTGTGTGTAGGGCCACGGATGCCAAAAGAGGGTGTCAGATCCCCTGAAACTGGGATTATACGCAGTTGTGAGCCACTATGTAGATTCTGAGAATTGGACCTAGATTCACTCTACAAGAGCATCCAGTAACCTTAACTTCTGACCTCTCTCCTGCCCCTAAAGTATCTTTTAGTGTCATGTGTGCTTATTGCTTGGGAAATGTAAGTGTGTAACTGAAAAGAGTCTCAGCTCTCTCCACAAATCTAATAAACCCCTTACTTAGCCATGTTAAGAAAAACAACGGGTCGTTCTGAAGTCACACACACACAAACAACACTAAATGGAGTCTCAGCAGGTTCTATTTGTATATTTATGTGCCAGAGCCTGCCGGTCGGCAGAGCCAAACAGTACCTGAGTCGGGAGTGAGGACAAATCACACTCCACACAGGATCAGCTTGAGAGGGCTCACAGTCTGACTGAAGCAGCACAGATTTATTACAGGGTTCATTATTTATAGGCAAAGCAAGAACAAGTCACATCAATACAAAAAGAAAAAATATGTGGAAACTGCCCAACTTCTTTTCAAAAACTACTTCCCTAGCTGAAAACATAACAAAGCAGCTTAACAAGCAGCTCTCCACACCACCGTGTGCTGGAGGCTTCCAGGTTACCTAGAGTGTCCAGGACTATACAGCTAAACTATAGACTTGGAAAGGAAAGGCAGGCACACCTTTCCTGGATGTCTTCCAGTATCAGCCTGTGGGTTCAAGATTGAGCTTCTGGGCCTGTGTCTCAGGTTGGCTTTGTCTGTAGCTGCTCTCCACATGTATGCATATGTAAAACATTAATAAAGAAAAATGATAATGAATTTGAAAGAGAGTGGGGAGGATGGGAGGCATTGAAGGGAGGAGACATGGGAGGGGTTGGAGGGAGCAAGGGGACAGAGGGAAATAAAATTATATTTTAATTAAAATAAATTTAATTGAAAGGAAGTTAGTGGCGCATGAGTTAGCAGATTTCCTCCATGGTCCCTTCTTCTGTTCCTGCTTCCAGAATCCTGGAGTTCTTTTCCTAACCTCCCACAGTGATTCACTGTGACCTGGAAGCCTAAGATGAGATAAACCTTGCTATGGTTATTTTTATAAAACTGTGTTCATTTCTACGTTTCTCTCTTAATGCCTATCATATAAACAATTGAGACTCCTTTATATTTGTTAGATGATAAGCTTCATAGCACAATACCTGAGCAGATAGTACTCTATTCTTAGCCCTCTATGCTAACTTGATTTCCTCTCAGCGAGCATCCCAGGGGTACTTGCATTTTGTAACTTTCCTGCTGCAGCTCCTCTATCCTCATCTTTGCTGGACCTCTCCTATGGCTGAATCCCCTGACCCCACCCCCTACTTCCTCTTCTAACTGCTCCTCCTCTGGCTAGCAGGAACTCTAGCCCTGTTCTTTCCCTAGTCTTTCCCCTGGTGGGCAGCGATTGGCTATAAGTTGCTTTATTGACATAACAGTATTGGGGACCATTGGGGAGCAGAATTTGTATGACATTAAGACAAGAGATTCTCATAACAAGGCTTGCAACCCGACAGAAATCAGCCTTTGAATTACACAATAACCTTATGCCTACAAAACTTTTCCTCCCTCTCCTTCCCAGAAGTGGGTTCTCTGTGCACATCTATTATACTCTTTTCATGAATTAAAATACCATACTTGACCATAATGGCATGATTTATACAGGTAAACACTAAAATAAAATATGATTTTGATTAATTGTTTCATATTCCCCTTCAATGCAATCATTCTGTAATTCTATAGTTATCATTTCTTTTTACATAACATCATAGTTTGTTGAAGGAACAGAAAAGATGTAAACTACTATAATTGAAGTAGTCACAGAACCAAGGGAAATTTGCCAAATGCACATTACAATTTAAAGTGTAACATAACATAAATAAATCACAAAATGACATTATCTACTTCTACCCTACTGGAAAAAACCCAGCATCTGTGAACAGTGAGGCATAACACTCGGTTTATGATGGGGTGAGACTGAAGCATTCTTAGTGTTTTGCAAATGGGATGAATAAAAGCATTAAGTAAACAGCCTGAAAATCATCTACACTACAAAATTCTGTTAGTATAAACAACTGAGGTTTCTGACATCTATAGAGACGTGATTGGCCAGAAATCCCTTAACAAAGGAACAGTTCAATGAAGAGTACTGTTAGGCAATTTTTGTCACAGAAAATTTTGTGACGTGTACTGACACAAAGCCGGACAGTACAGCCTAACGCTAAAGCTGGACAGCGCAGCCCAAGGCTACGCCCAGCCGCTGTATACAAGCCTGAGATGGTTGAAGCAGCTTTCTGCATAATGTGGCATAGTGTTTATGGTCAACTTCTAAGTAGAAGCATCTGTAAAAATAAGGATACAGTATATACAGTAAATATAAAGATATACGTCTGTGTGAGGGCCACGCTGTTCATTGCAGAGCTAATGCCTGACAGAAACCGTGTAGAGGAGAAGCACTGCTTTTGACACAGAGTTTCAGGGATTTCAGCAGAAAGTAAGTGGGGTCCGTTCTGTTTTTATTAACATGGGCATACATTCTACAACAGCCTAAAATGGGAAACAACCTAGCTGTCCTCTGCTTGGTGAGTGTATAAACAGATAATGGCCCAAACGCATGAGGAACAAATTGTGAAAGGGAAGTAAGTATGTATTATTCTCTGTGGAAGCCTGGATACTAAAAAGCACATGTTATAGTACCTGTATGCAACAACAATAATTACAGAAGAAGTGGTCATAAATTTGAGATTGAGGGGAGGGGCCAGAATGAGATTGAGAGGGAGAAGGAAGGGGAAACTGCAAATAAAGTTCTTGTATGTGAAATTCTCAAAAATTAAATTAAATTAAAAAAATTAATGCATTTCTACCCCAAGTCCATTCTTTCTGGATCTGAGGCAAGGCAGAATTCCCCAGCAGATGGAAGGCAGCAACGGAGCCTGTCAGAGGCAAGGGAGAGCAAGCCCGAGCTAGCAGGCTTCCGCTGTCCAAGGCTGGCTGCCGTCGTCCTGCCTGGGTAATCCTCTCTGGAAAGTTCCTCATAGACACACTCAGAGGTGTTCTTTGCTGATCTCCTAAGTGTCTCTCAGCCCAATCAAGTAGAGGATTCAAATTAGCAATCACAGTCACTGTCTTACTCACTTGTCATCGAGCATCCGTCCTGGGCACGGTCATGTGCCACACATGTTCACATGATTGGCACGTTGGGATTTTTCCTCAACAATATCTTTCCTACAGCATCTATAACAAACAATACTATACATACATACCGCCTGGATAAAATATATTAAAAACTATGGCTATATATACACATATAAAACAAACTTTTTATCAGTAAAATTTTTATTTTCTAGAATAATCAGTGAGAAATGGAGATAAAGAAGAGATTACAAAAAATGTAATGTGAAAGACCTATTTCTTTCTTCGACATTTATAAACACAATCAACCAGAACTGATTTTTCTAATTACACCTTAAAACATTATTTCCTGCTGAGTCAACTAATTTTGTGCATGTGTGTCTGTGTTAATATACATGTTTACTTTTATGTGTGTATGTGGGCGGATGTGTGTGTGTGTGTGTACACTGAGGGTCACCAAACCATGGCCTCATCTGTGCACATCACTCAGTGCCATTGAACTACACTTTTTCTAGTAAAGAAAACTAACCTGTGTCCACTCTGTCTCATGGAAAGTGCCGGGGAGGGCAGGAGGGCGGGCAGGCTTTGCTGTTATCATGAGCATCACTGCTGCTGATAATCCACTCTCCTGCTGTTTGCTAACAGGTCACAGGCCCCATTCTCCTTGCTAGATTACAGACTGTAGGAGCAACAGTAATGAATCCTCTCCGTTAGCCCCTCAGATAGCTGAGCAATATGCTCCCGGGACCGAGATAGTTTCACCCAAAAAATGAAAAAACCAAAACCAGACATTACAACACTGCTTTTCAATATTTGGAAGACAGACAGATAGTCTGGTTCACTGAGCTCTGAATTTTGAGGACACTGAGCAGCAGGAAGAGCAGAGCCTGTGGGAGGTACAGGGATTCTCATCTCAGCTGGGAGAGAAGTTGGAGAGAAGTCTGGGCCCCAGGCCCAGTCAGTCAATGCGTGAACTCTCTCACACTGACTCCCAGACACTCTGAACTGCCTGAGTTTATGTTTCTCAGAGGTCTAAGCGATGTGAGGGTGAAACAAAATACTAAAAGCAAAGGCTCTCCAGGAGTAAAAGGTGGTGTTTACAGCAGGGTAGAGGGTTATTTTGCCCTGTGAGGCAAGCAGAGCAGGAGGCCAAACACACTGACAAATAAGAATTAATGACCCTGGAGTCAGGTGTGCAGAACCACTATACTTAAGCCACATGCTTACTCTGTAGCATATTTCAGTGTCCAATTTGTTTTGTTTCAGTTTCATTTTTTAAATGAGCCGTGAGGCTGCTAAAGACACCCCTCTGCTAAATGCGTGTGGCACCAAGCTAGGAAAAACAAGGGGGTGGGGAGGACATGAAGCCAGGTGGCTGAAATTGCTGAGGAGGTTTATAAATTAAAAACGTGGGTCCCCATTGTACAGACCACAGATCAATAACAGCATGCTTATTTATGGGTCTGAAAGAGACAGAAAGAAAGAAGAAAATCTATCCTGGCTTTTCTGACACAGCCTGGCTTTACAAAGAAGATGGCAAAGGAAGGAGACTGCAATAAACCCCATTACAGGTTTACAGGCTGTGCACCGACCTTGCAGGCATTTACGTACCAGCCAGGCAAACAACTTCAAAAGCCATCTGGCTAATCTCCTGTGGAAATCAAAAAGAGGTGTTCCCCTCCTCGTGTCTTCCCAGTTCCACAGTTTTTACGAACATATGAGTGGTCCATGAAGGATTCAGTATGAATATTTATGTTAGGCACAAGCAGATGTATAAAGGCTCATGAGATTTACGACGCGCTGCTCTGTGCACATACAGATAATCAGAGGCCATCAGCAGAGTGTGGCATAAAACTCTCACTAGAAATATTAAACAGGCAACAAAAGCAAGGGCATTAAATAACAGTGTAACAATATTCTCACTAGACTTACCCACATAACAACAGATAACAGCAATGACTTTAAGCATATTTAATGAAGTATAAGGACCAGCTCGGTCTTCAGTAAGAAAACAAAGTATCTTGCTATTCTGGATGTACATGTAAATGACAGGAAGAAACGGAATCACAGTTGTAAAAGAATGGATATCCTGACACTTGCTTAGGTAGCAGCACATTTTGTAGCTCTATTGTTGTGGTGGTGTCAAGCAAGCACACTTCTCCAGCATGGCGCTTCACATGCTTGCACCAAAGACAAACTCATCTGAGCCTCCCACCTGCCGCCACTGCTGAGAAGCCACTGTGATACAGGAGACAACCAGATTATCAGGCAGAGAAGTTAATTTTAACATATAGTTTTATAGTCTCAGTCCTTGGTCACTCAATGTCATTGCTCTAAGATTTGATGGCAAAAACATCACTGCAGGAGTGAACAGCAAAGGAAACTTCTTCACCTCATGGTCACCAGGATGGCGAATATATACGTATGTATTATATACATGTAACATAATATAATTTATAATATATGTTCCTAAATACAACCTCTCAGTTTGTAAAATGTTGCTTGTATGAAGACATTTTCAGAGCCGAACACTTGTTAAAGAACTACATGCTACTAAAGACTGCTAAGAACAGGAGAAATAGTCTTCCCCAGGGAAGAGCACCACAATAATTCATAAAGTGCCTCCAATTGCAGCAGAAGAAAACTAGGAAGCCAACTACTAGCTGTTGGGGTTTGGTCTGGTGCTATGCATTCTAATGCAAATTACTGGCCCCCAAGATCTGGTTTCTGCCCAAATGAGCAGACACTCACATACCCCAGAATGATGTTTGTAAACTTGCCTAAAACTTATTTCTGTTTAACCAATAAAAAGCTGACAAACCAGGCAGGGCAAATGGGGTAGGTGAGGTCAGGGTTCGAGGGCTTTGAGGACAGGAGAGGATCTTGGGAAGGAGACAGACAGGAAGAAGAAAGGAAGAAGCCAGGATGAGTTAGCATGGAAAGGAGCACATGGCCAACGTGGCTGGAGGAATTGGCCCAGATGAAGAACAGTAGCAAGAGAATTGGAGATGGGAAGTAGCCCAGATAGAAAGGTTAAAGCAGATGGCATGGGAACGGGGCTGAGAGATACGAGATAGCATAGATGGAATTAGCTGCCCAGCTCAAAGTGAAAAAAAAGGCAAATCTAAACCCTATCAGGGGTCTGTGTGCTTTATTGATTATAGTAGCAGATTAGATAATACCAACATAATAATTATAGGGCTAATGATAAACAGCATTAGATCTTACCTTTAAAATAACAGCAACAACTAGCACTGAGTAAGAAATAGGGACTGTGACAGATTTGAGGTACCCCTTGCATTCACATACCATGAACTATTCAAGAACATAGCTTAAAGGGAATCCAGAGACCACAAACCTGAGTTCTAATTACTATGTCTCTTTACTGCTGAATGAAGCCAAGTTCCACAGATTTCTCATTTCATCTCCTTCATCACAAGAGACACATAAGATTACCATACCACAAGGTCCCATAACAATTCAATTAGACAAAGTGCCTAACTCATCTGGACAGTGTCTGGACTTAGTAAGTGGACAGCAGCTGTGGATTTCCTCTCTGTGTTGTGAAGCACCCAGCGTGCCTCTCAGGTGTGTTTGCTGAAATCCTTGATTGTTAGAAAGCTGGTACCTGCCTGGATAGAAGTTTGAGTGTCAACACGGTACACGCCTGCAGAGGGGTATGAAATTAACAGCATAACTACTTCTTGAGAATAAGAACACAAGACTTAAACCCACAGAAAAGAAAGTTTATTATTAGCTCAGCCAAAACTCAGCACTCAGGCCAGGGAGACGGCTCGACGGATGAAGCACTTAGGATATGAGTTGTAGATGCAGAATTCGCACCTTCAGCACCCACATACATTCCGGGCAGTCAAACCGCCCACGATCCTGGCGTTTGCGAAACGGTCAGAATGCCCCTGAATGAAGACGGCTTGTCGCACTAGCTGAGTCTCTGTGCTCTGTGCTCAGATGAAAAGCCCTGTTTCAATAGTCAAAGTCAACTTCTGGCTCCTGTATATACCAGGTGCATGGTGTGCACACACACACACACACACACACACCATACACATGCCAATGCCACACCTATGCACATATCAGAACACACACAAGCAAAAGCAAAACCTTAGCATGGAAAACTAACAATGCCAAAGTCTCAAAAACGAAAAACAATTGTTTGCTTTAATATATTTATGGAGAATATTTGCAGAAAGACTTTGCAAATAAAATATTAAATGTGGAAAGGCTTCCAAAGTTAAAGAAAGTCCAGATTTCCTTTTTTTTCATAGGAGAGTCTAGAAATCAGTTAGGTCATCAGTCAAAGCCCTTGACTGGTATGGTACAAAAGAAAATGAGATAAAAATCTAATCTAATTATTTATCTTGAAATTTACTACGGATAATGGTTAAAAAAAACCAAAAAATAAATAAAAACTCTCATCGTGAAGCTGTCTTTTACGCAAAGTGTGAAGTGAAATAATTGCTCTGATTGTTGGCAAGGAGACGTCTTAGAAACCTAATTCAAATAATTAGAAGGCTGGCACATTCATGGGGAAAGTCTTAAAAGGCAATCAGCAATGAAATATGGAATTAGAAAATTGGTCCTTGACTTATGCAAAGCAAGGCTCCAAAAATACCTGAACCCTCATAAACACACCAAAGCCATGTGGTGCGAGCCCAGCCCTTCTGGGCTCCAGTCTTTGAGAGTTTTCTGGGTCTTCAGGGCTGCTCTGTCTCCCACGTTATCAGGCCCTTCTGCAAGAGGCCTCAGCCGACAGCAAACTTGAGGTTCTGACTTCACGGCTACAGGAAGCTCTCTTTCTCTCTCTCTCTGTATGGTCCACATCTGCATGTGACCACAGGGGTCGTTACCAGCCTGGCACACTAGAGAGCTGGGAACATTTGGAAGGTGGGGCATGCTAGGGTTTCCTAGACTATCGGAGAGGCACCGTTGATGAAGACTGTGGTCGTTTGCTACCTCACCTTCTGCCTTCTTTGCCATGAGAGGAGTGTTTGTTCCATCACAGAAATGAACAAACAAAACTCTAAAAGGGAAACGTAAGATTTAAGAGCAGGAATGAAAGGCCTTTTATATCACTTAGCTTTTTCATAAATTGAACTGAATGAAGCACAGACATAAACTCAACATTCCTGACACTGCCCAATAGTGGCCTTAATCTCATGTAGCTAATGCTATTCAGGGATATAATCTAAGCCCCGTTATTAATTTATTTATCATGTGCATAGGGTTGAAGTTTTTAAAGCCCCAAATTCCACGTTCCTTTAGGCTCTTGCCAACAGAGGGGGCCCGATCATGTGCGTCCAAAAGCCAGTAACAGTTTTTGGAAACTTGGTCCTGGCTCTTCTTACATGGCATTTGGTTTTCTTATCAGGTTTATTTATTTTTTCAAATCTAATTGCCAGCACTCGTGAAGGTACCTTCACATTTCTTATCAGGTTTATTTATTTTTTCAAATCTAATTGCCAGCACTAGTGAAGGTACCTTCACATCAATTCCAAGAACACTGTCACTCCATCTGTACCAAGAAGAGCGGACACATGCTTCTCCCTGGCCCTGACGGGGAGCAGTACCACACATAGAGTCCATGTGAGGGCCATCAATGAGATTCACAGCAGAAATGTCTGCTCTCTAGTGTCGCCAAGGCACGACTGTTTGCTGTCTTCAGGAGACTTGGGAACATGAATGTCCGCCTTCTTCGGAAACGACACTACATCACAGCTATGACTGAACGAACACAGTTCTTTATCCTGCAGCATCTTAAAGAAATGCTCTTTATGAGCATGGCTTAAATGCTTAAAATCTGAGACAGAACTGAGCCAGGGACACAATACACCTTTATTGTTAAAGTGTTCAGCAGAGAGAAGTGTCAAATATAGACAGCGTGGAAACATAAATCTAAAAATATATAAAAATAAAATAATTAAATTTAAAAATGAGTAAAATGAAAACAAATATTCGAAAACTTTTTTAATTTCTGTTTATTTCTTTATTGCATTATGCTCATATAAAGTACTAAAATTAGTTGAGAAATATACAGGGAGGGATCATTTAGAGCTGTAAATGACATGATGTAAAGAAATAAAAGCAAAATGGTAGTTATACATGGAAAATAAACCAAGAGCTGAGTCTAGTAATTTTCTCATTTTCCTCAGAAGGGAGGCGATACAGTTTATCTACAGCATGTCTAATAAAAATAGAAATTATTGTAACAGGCACTGAGACCTTAGCACAATCAATGCCATGTTAGAGGTATCTTTCTGGCCTTAGAAACTGGCACGTAGGCCTCAGCCCCTGCCAAATGGCAACAAAGGTCTAATCCACCAAAAACCTTGTCCATAGCTTTAGGAAAACCCCTAAATACACTAACATTGCTTTCTGGATTCTGGAGATTTGTTTCTTGCTAACCTAAGTATGTCAAGCAGGGTGTCAGTTTTTGTGCATAAAAGGCCAAGAACAGTGAGGCTCAGGGATGCATGGCTTGGGCAAGTTCCTGCTGCAGCCACCAGCCAGCAGTACAGATTTTCTATTCGGCTTTAAGGGTGTCTATGTGTTCTCCGGTGGAATCACCTTGCATTAAATGAAGCCCTAAAGACAACCACTGGAAGACTGAAATCAACTTAAGCACTTTCAAAATTACCACAGGAAAGCCATTCATGCGATTAAAAATACGACTGATTAAGCTACTAATGTCAAGGTTGAAAATGGTAGAGTCTTCCAGAAAGAAACCCAGGAAGCTGTTGACAGCAGTTTTCTTTGGAGAGTATGTTTTGAGGCATGTATAGAAGAGGAAGATAGAAAAACACGATTTGCTTTGTCTGTGGTTATACTGTTCTGAGTTTCTAACTCTATATACTGAACTATATTGGGTAGTATATATTAGTCACTAGGAAATAACCATCAGGGAGATGGCTTTTGATTTGTAACTCACCAACCGTCACATTCATAACATATATAAGCACAAACTGATAATCTGCATTGAAGTATCAGTCATGCTCACGTACACTTATAGATTAGTATTACTTACATGAGCAACAAAAAAATGATCAAATATTATGAGTATTTTCTATGTTATTTTCAGTTTTCAATGTTTTTTTAATATATTACCCTTCTTGGAGCTGGAGAGATTGCTCATTAGTTAAGAGTGATGGCTGCTCTTCCACAGGATTTCAGATTGGTTCTCAGCATCCACACCAGACAGCACACAACAGCCTGACCCTCCAGCTCCACGGGACAAAGTACCTCTTCTGGCCTCTGTGAACACCTCTGTTCTTGTACACACACCACACACACCCACACGTGCTGGCCAGCACAGACAGATTCCCCGGGTTGCTTGTGGAGGTGCTGAGAAGTTCTCCTCATGTTGTTTTCACATTTTTGTCTTATGGGTTTCTTGTTTGTTTGTTATGATTCTAGGTTTTGTTGGAAGGTTTTTGTTTGTTTCTTCTGTTTGAGACAGGGTTTCTCTGTGTAGCCTTGGCTGTCCTGGACTTGCTTTGTGGACCAGGCTGGCCTTGAACTCACCGAGACCTCCCTGAGTGCTTGTTAATATTTTTGAGAGAGAGAGGATATATAGTGGGTGGGCAGGCAGGAGGTGGCAAATGATCTGGGAGGAGTAAGGAATGGGGAAAACTGCGTTGTATAAAAATGTTTTAATTAAATTTGTAAGTAAAAACAAATCTTTTTAAGATAACAAAATAAAATAAGCCTTCTCTCCATCAGAAACAACAGGGAATACAGTCACCAACAATGGAGAATTGAAGACGTTTCCTTCCTAAAGTGGCATTTAAAAGAAGCGAGAGCTCTGAAGCGGTGTGATCAGAAGGCTGAGGATGAAAGGTATCTTAGAGATATGTGGTGGTTTATTCTATATACAGCCAGGAGAACGGCTCGCTTAGTAAACTCCTCATAGGACACAGAATGTGAGAAGGAAACTGCAGAAGTTTCAAGAGTTCAAGACCCGATAGTGGATGTAACTAGCGACGGTTCTGTGCAGAGAGAATGTGCACAATTGCAATAAATGTCTAACTTAATATTTTCGTTAACCCAGTGGAACTATACTCATCATTCCACAAAAGTCCGTTTACCCATGAAGGAAGGTAGAACTGACAAAGTGGATGTAAGCCTTGCATACACTAGAAGGTCTATCAATTAAAAAATAATTGAATTATGAAGTCAGTGGATTTAAGGTATTATTTAATCACCTCAAAAAACAATGTCTTGGAGTCATAGAAAAATGATGATTTTCTAAGTGAGTGAATGAGCTATCCAAAACACATGTTTTCTCTCACTCCAGAAATAATATAAAAGTAAACATAATGAAAGCCAAAACCCACAATAGTCTCCTGTTGGTCCAGGAAAGAGATAGTTTTGGCCCAAAGACAAGAGCAACCTGGCCCAGCTGGCAGGTCTTACTGTGGGAGACAATGTACTAGCCATGCTTGACCACAAAACACTAAATTTATGTAAGCTCACTCATTTTTGTCTCCTGCATTCGCCAAGCTTATTTCTATTTACCTCATGGAATCTCACCTGTTTTTCCAGGGAAATAATTCGTTGGTCGGAAAACATAACCGCATAGGCTCTTGGCTTTTATAGGTTCTTCGCTTTTATAGGTTCTTGGCTTTTATGAGTCTTGAGAAACCGAAAGGAACTTGCTTGTACACCATGTTTTGATATCACTCTTAAGTGATGGATTTGTTCCTGGTGATTTTAAAACACTGGAAGTGTGATATTATGAGATCAGAGTGGGGACGTGGGACAACTGGGTGTCCAGGGGGAGAGAGGGGTGCTCAATCCAGAGGAAGATCCATGCAGGGGAGGGCGGACTCTGAGCCTGCTGGCCACCACACCCACGGGCTTCACGCCACCAGCCCGGGCATCTCCTTCCCTCTGGAAAGTCTGTATTGTTAAACTCAAGAAGCACAGCCGTAGGCCACAGCTCACAGTAATGCCCCAGTTCCGTGGCTCAAAGCCCAAGTGGTACGACAATTCCAGATAAGAAGAAAACAGTATTACAGAAGTCACCCTGGGGGAAAGTAGTGAGCGCTTAATTGAATCCTGAAACCGAGGACTAGGCTGTATTCAACCCTACAGAAAGATAAAGGAGGAAAAGTTGTTCCAAGCAAGGAATGTGTCTGGAAACATGCGTGTCAAAGTAAAAACAACAGTTATGTGACAAAAAAAAAAAAAAAAAAAAAAAAATATATATATATATATATATATATATATATATATATATATATAGTGCCCAAAAGTTCACTGTCTTGTGATGAAATAAAATCTATGTATCATTTTAGCTTTTAAAAATGTCTCAATCAGCAGCATTGTATTCACAATGAATGATCAATTCATATCACCTTTTAGTAAACACAGTTATTTACATGGATCCTATGAGATGATAATCAGATTTTTAGGTCTATTTCTGTACATTTGCTCTATTACCTAACAATCACAAAGAGTGCAGTAGTCATAACAATATCCAAGGAAGCCACAAGCTCGTTTACGATAACAATATTTCTAATCTAATGGAACAAGTGGGTCAGGGTTCACCAAAGTTATATTCAAATTTAATATGATGCTAAGATTTTTTTTAATGGGTTTCAAAATGCTTGTAACAAAGTAGTGAGTGCAGAAATGCCCATTCCAGGATTCTCTGAGCTTGCTGGATTTGGAATTGGAGAGATCAGCCACCTTGAAGAAGCAACAGTCAAGGATATGGCAAGAGCAAGCATTCTCAGAGGACGGGCACTGCCTGCTCCCCTCCCCCTACCTTCCTCCTGATTGCAGGGAACTTAGCAGGGCTTCTCTCCAGAGTGGGGACAGAAGGACTGGTGTAGAGACTGGCTGAGCTGACTTTCCTGGGAGCCTTCCTTCACTTCCTCTAGCTATGGCAGGAAGCAGCAACTAGTATCTTTTCTTTTCCCTTCTTCCATCCCTCCCAAGACTTCAAGACACCCGCTGAGCAAGTGAGACTGTCTCCACAGTCACTGGCCCTCAGAAGCAGAGGCACCAGAACCCCTGGAACTGGAGTTGTAGGTGGCTGTGACCCACTCAACATGACTGCTGGAACATGAACTCAGGTCCTCTGGAAGAGCAGTACACGCTTTCAACTGCTGAGTCACCTCTGTGGCTCCTATTTCTCTATTAGTCTTTCTATAATCATTACTATCTACACAGTTTGAAGTTCAAGAGAAAAGCTTATTTAAAATTTTCATTATAGGTTGTTTCCAGAGTCTGGCTATTACAAATAAAGCTGCTATGAATATAGTTGAGTAAATGTCCTTATTGAATGGTGGGGCATCTTTTGGGTATATGCCTAGGAGTGGTATAGCTGGATCTTGAGGAAGCGCTATCCCTAATTTTCTGAGAAAGCACCAGATTGATTTCCAAAGTGGTTGTACAAGTTTACATTCCCACCAGCAATGGAGGAGGGTCCCCCTTTCTCCACATCCTCTCCAGCATGTTTTGTCACTTGAGTTTTTGATCTTAGCCATTCTGCTGGATGTGAAGTGAAATTTCAGGGTCGTTTTGATTTGCATTTCCCTAATGACTAAAGATGTTGAGCATTTCTTTAAGTGTTTCTCGTGCAGCCAGCCTTGATGAGACCTAATAAGGCAACGTCAGAAGAAGGGGAGGATGTCCTCCCCTATCAGGGAACTAGGGGGGCATTGGAGGAAGAGATGAAGGTGGGTGAGACTGGGAGGGGGAGGGCTGAGCAAGGATACAAAGTGAATAAATTGTAATAAATAAATATATAAATAAAATTAAATTTAATGAAAAAGAAAAATTCTGATTATATGTTATTCTGAAGATCCCAGTTCTAATATTGGATATTTTAATAACTCAACTAGTGAGCTAGAGGAAAAAAGCGACTACTCAACACCCAGAAGACAAATAATAATAATAATAATAATAAATAATAATCCCATCAGTTTATTCCAAATCACTTTAGATTTGTGAGTTGGCTGTCCTCATATTTCTACTATTTCTGGTCTTCTCTTGCTTCCAGCCCCTCAGCTTCCATCCCCAGTTTGCTTCATTTACATAAAACCATTTCTGTGTTCTTATAATTTTGCTGTTGTAGTGTCGTGTATATATTTATCTTATGCACCTTATCCTTCTCTCATACCTCTGGTGCTATTCTTATTATATTATGTTTCTCAAGTCTGTTTGCTGGGCACACAGCATGACTGCCTCGTCCCAACCCCCTGCATCTGCCCCGTGAACTATTTTTTCTTCATCTGATGCAGGTAGATAATAATTATAATTCTCACACTTATTTCTCTGGGTGGTGACATTCCAATGTGAACATGCTTGACAGGCGTCACGGGGCTCTCATCACATGCACAGCAGCACTCATGAGCAGACCACTGCAGCAACAGGGATGGTGACAAAGGTTGAGTGCATGAGATGCAGACAGCTGTCTGTGGAGTGGCGTCTCAGGCAGGAGGTCTTAAATATTGATGATGAAGAAAGCCACGAGGGGCTGGCCGTGTTGTGGAGACTGACGCCCCCGGATGATAAACCCGAAGTTTGATGTGTCTGCTAAACTATCCTCATAACAAAAACACCTTCTGCCACCCTCAAGGGCCCATGTGAGTTAGTGTCCTGATAATTAGATGGTGGGTGAATTGTGGCGCAGACCAGCCGTGTTTTACAGAAAAGGAAATGAGCTGTTCATGACTCCTCTTGTGACCTCTGCTATCACAGCTCACTCTTCTTTCTACACTGGGTGCTCTGTATACGTGTGACGTATCGTTTGTCTTGGAATTTTGTATGAAATATCTGTTCTGCAGCAGTACTCACTAGCACCACGTATTTCCATATTATTCCTCTCGATCTGTGAACAGTGGGGTGATTTCATACAAAGAAGGCTGTAACGCAAAGAAGACACGATTTATCCATAAATGGTTATGTGAAGAGCCACATAGCTGACATGTAGGGTTGCATGCATCACGGAGGCTCCAAAGGCCCCATTCCTCTTTTGTCACCACAGTTTTCTCCCATGATGCTTAGAAAACCAGTACTCCAACATACAGTGCTGTTATTTCCTCATTCCATTTTCCCCTTTCTGTTCAACCAGATATGTACTTACCAGATTCTATTGCACAACACATTTTGATAGAATTATCCTGTATGTAGGACAGGTGAGATGGCTTACTGGATAAAGGCACACTTTCCATGCAAACCTGACCTCCTGAGATCAAGACGCAGAATCCACACAAAGGAAGGACAGAGGCACCACGCATATGCATCGCACACAGAGCAATAGTAATAAAAACTGCATGGTACTGGAATGTAAACAGAATGGTGGATCAATGGAATCCAATAGCTGGATCTTGAGGAAGCACTATTCCTAATTGTCTGAGAAAGTGCCAGACTGACTTCCAAAGTGGTTGTATAAGTTTAGATTCCCACTATCAATAGAGGAGAGTTCCCCTTTCTCCACATCCTCTCCAGCATGTGTTGTCACTTGAGTTTTTGATCCTAGCCATTCTGATGGGTGAAGTTCAAAATGATCTCAGGGTCATTTTGATTTGCATTTCCATGATGACTAAGGATGTTGAGCATTTTTCATTTCTTTGTTTCTCTGCCATTCGATATTCCTCTATTGAGAATTCTTTGTTTAGCTCTGTTCCCCATTTTTTTTAATTGGATTAGTTGATTTGTTGCTTTTTAACTTCTTGAGTTCTTTATGTATTCTGGATATTAGCCCTTTGTCAGATACAGGGTTGGTGAAGATCCTTTCTCTGTTAGGCAGTCATTTTGTTTTGACAGTGTCCTTTGCTTTACAGAAGATTTTGTTTCATGAGGTCCCATTTATTGATTGTTGATTTTAGAGCCTGTGCTGTTGGTGGTCTGTTCAGGAAGTTGTCTCCTGTGCCTATGAGTTCAAGGCTCTTCCCCATTTTTTCTTCTAACCAATTCACTGTGTCTTTGATCCACTTGGACTTTAGTTTTGTGCAGGGTGATAAATATGGATCTATTTGCATTTTTCTATATGAAGATATCCAGTTAGACCAGCACCATTTGTTGAAGATGCTGTGTTTTTTTCATTGTTTGGTTTTGGATTCTTTGTCAAAAATCAGGTATCCATAGGTGTATGGGTTCATTTCTGGGTCTTCTATTCAATTCCATTGATTCACCATTCTGTTTCTATGCCAGTACCATGTGGTTTTATTACTATTGCTCTGTAGCAGTTTGAGATCAGGGAAAAAGCCCAGATGTCCCTCAGTAAATAAATGGATACAGAAATTGTGGTACATTTACACAAAGGAATACTACTCAGCAATTAAAAACAAGGAAAGCATAAAATTTGCAGGCAAATGATGGGATCTAGAAAAGATCATCTGGAGTGAGGTATCCCAGAAGCAGAAAGACACACATGGTATAAACTCACTTAAAAGTGGATATTAGACATATAATATAGGATAAACACACTAAAATCTGTACACCTAAAGAAACAAAACAAGAAGGAGGACCCTGGGTAAGATGATCAATTCTCACTCAGAAAGGCAAACAGGATCGACATCAGAAGATGGAGAAAACAGGGAACAGGACAGGAACCTACCACAGAGTCTGAAATACTCTACCCAGCAAGGTATCAAAGCAGATGCTGAGATTCATAGCCAAACTTTGGGTAGAGTGCAGGGAATCTTATGAAAGAATGGGGAGCTAGAAATACATGGAGGAGACAGGAGCTCCACAAGGAGAGCAACAGAACCAAAAAAAATCTGGGCAAAGGGGTCTTTCCTGAGACTGATACTCCAACCAAGGACCATGCATGGAGATAACCTAGAAGCCCTGAACAGATGTAGCCATGGCAGCTCAGTGTCCAAGAGGGTACCCTAGTAAAGGGAACAGGGCCTGTCTCTAACATGAACTCAGTGGCTGGTTCTTTGATTACCTCCCCCTTAGGGAGGAGCAGCCTTACCAGGCCACATAGAAAGACAATGAAGCCAGTCCTGATGAGACCTGATAGGCTAGGGTCAGATGGAAAGGGAGGAGGACCTCCCCTATCAGTGGAAGTCAGAACAGGAATTTAAAGAAGAAAAAAACCCAGCGGCAGGAGCTGATGCCAAGGAGATGGAGAAGTGCTGCTTACTGACTTGCTTCCCTGGGCTGGCTCAGCCTGCTTTCTCATAAGACTCAACACCACAACCAGCCCAGGGATGCTACCACCCACAGTAGGGCGGGCCGTTTCCCACTGATCAGTAATGAAGAAAATGTCTTACAGATGGCTCTTAAAGAGGTGTTTTCTCCATTGTGGCTCCTTCATCTCTCATGACTCTGGCTTGTGTCAAGTTGATGTAAAACTAGCCAATACAGATCAAGGTACTCTTGGCAAATGTAAGAAAATTCCAAACACTCTCATAAAATAAACATTATAATAAAGACATTTCAAATCAACTTCAGTTTCCAAATGAATTATGTGGGGATCATGTCAGAGGCAGAACAATTCAGAACACTCTGTGTGTGGCAGGGGAGGAGGTTGTGTGTTTCTCCAATATTCACAGGCATTGCCGATGATGCTGATACTGACGCTGATGTTGATGACACTTGACACATTTTCATTTGGAAATCCTCAAATATGAGATTACAGATGCATACAAGGTGCTACAGGTATACTGTGATTATCACGTTCTCATGCAGTGCAGAAAACCCATAAGAGGCTGCAAATATTAGCCTTCTAATGCTAGCTTTTCATATTTTATAGCCAAAGTCTCTCAATGATTAGAGATTTTTCTCCTTATTAATAAGACAAGAGCTCAAGATTTATTATTAAGATAATATTGATTCACCCAGTCCCTAAGAATTAATCATTTCAAGCGTGGGGCTGGAGAGATGGTTCATGGAATAAGGGCACTGGTTGTTTTTGAAGAAAACTCATATTTGATTCCCAGCACCCATACAATGAAAGCCTTAGTTTGCAAATGAATTATACAAATAAATTATTTTTCTTATACCACAACTGCATGTAACTCCTGTTGCAGGATACCTATGCCTTCTGACTTACAAAAGGACCAGGCTCGCACAGGGCGAGCAGACACACATGCAGGCAAAACATTCAGATAAGAAAAATAAGACATAAAATTTTAATTAGGGAAGAACAATTTCAAGAGTAATATGGCAAGCAGAGATACAGTTGGGTTGGACTCTGTTAAAGGGCTTTAACTTAGACTACAATGTGGTATTTTTCGCAAAAAGAGACATGAAATACCTATTAGCAAAGTAAAATAAAAAATATAAAGTATAATTTAATATCAGCATAATATGGGGCCTGGATAAATTATGGAAACCCTACTTTTTACTGTAAGTTAGCGAATATATGTTAATTTTATAATTTCAATTGTGTAAAGACCTAGGAGAAATCTTCGTAATCTGAGGTAAAGTGTATGTAGTATAAAGCATAGACTCATTTTACTATAAGCTTGCGCAATGCTTCTTTCAAACACAAACTCAGAGAACTATTGCTGACAGAAGACGTTCCCTTGCCAGGCACAAAGATTTTCACCTTCTATTCCGCACTCAGCCCATGGAGACAGGAGGATTATGAGTTAAGGCCAAACTCTGCAACATAATGAGAATGTCCATTTAAAACACAGTAATAAGGATGTTCAGGAATATGGATTTGCTCCCCAGAATTACAGAAAAAAAAAATATCGATAATTGATAGATGATGGCTAGATAGATAATAGATAGACAGATAAGAATTAGTTCTCTAAATTCTAGACTTATTATAGACTGATATAGTAGGGCCTAAGGAATACACTTTTGCAACTTTGACGATGAAGAAGAGGAGGAGAAGAACCTGGAGGAGAAGGAAGAAAGTGGTGTAATAATGATGGTGATGAGGCTAAGGATGGAGAGGATGACGGTGATGGTAAAGACAATGATGGAAAGGAGAAGGAAGACAATGACAGTGAAGCTGATAACAAGGGTGATAGAAAACACCAACAATGCTGGAAGCCATGGGGTATTTTAACAATTTGTCACTTAGCTCTAAGGTTTTGACTGTGGGCAAGCTACATTAAATGCAGCTTGGGATAACAGGACATCCATTCTCATGAGAGACTGAGGTATGGGAACATTCTAAGCTCTGTTTTCGCAAGCCTTTCAATGCTTGCATTTACCTCAGACTTATCACCAAAACACTGGATCTCAGAACGAAGGACCCCAGGCCATATGGGAGACAAACTGTTGAGCACACCATCACAGATGTGCCCTGTTTTTCGAAGGTTCCTCCTGAGTCACAACGTTCAGTGTCCTCAAGCATGGCTCTCTAGGCAGTTAGCCCTCATCCACACAGCATATGTCCTTTCTCCAAGAGTCCTAAGTGCCGATGGGCAAGATATTCAGAGTTCCTGGCTTGGGGCTAGAGTGGCATGCTTTTCCAGTTTCCTTTTTCATGAACCACATATGCAGTTTTTGTTTTCCATTATCTTGGTGTTCTCACAGTTCAAAACATTTTTGAGGTTCTGACAATCAAATACCTCAAATATTTGTCAATAACTTCCCTGCTTTAGTATGAAAGATCCAGGATAAGTATGGAATCTTTATGCATTTGTATTCTGGTAGAAGTATAAATTAACTAGATATTTCAGATCACTGAACTAGTCTGTGAAAGAGCGACAGGAAATAAGATTCAAGGAGTATATGTCTGGGTATCTCTCTGTCACAGCTTCCAGAAGTAACCCCTTAATCACGCCTTCATGGAATGAATGTCTAACACAGCCTAAGAGGGTGAGCTGATTTACCTTATTGAGAGTGAATTTACTCAATTCATCCACTAAAGCATATTACTTTCGCATTCACAAGAATAGCCATAAATTGATAGATATAAACTTTCCTTAGTCACCCTGGGTTTTCCAAACTCTTCCAATAAAAAAACTACTCCCCCCCCCCCATCAGAATGGCCAAGATGAGAAACTCAAGTGACAACACATGCTGGAGAGGTTGTGGAGAAAGGGGAACCCTCCACCACTGCTGGTGGGAATGTAAACTTGTACAACCACTCTGGAAATCAATCTGGTGCTTTCTCAGACAACTAGGAATAGCACTTCCTCAAGATCCAGCTATACCACTCCTAGGCATATATCCAAAAGAGGCTCAAGTACACAATAAGGACATTTGCTCAACCATGTTTGTTGCAACTTATTTGTAACAGCCAGATGCCCCTCAACTGAAGAATGGATGCAGAAATTGTGGTACATTTACACAATGGAATATTACTCAGCAATGAAAAATAAGGAAATCATGAAATTTGCAGGTAAATGGTGGGACCTGGAAAGGATCATCCTGAGTGAACTGTCCCAGAAGCAGAAGGACACACCCGGTATATACTCACTTATATAGACAGGTAATATAGGGTAAACCTACTAAAATCTATACATCTAAAGAAACTAATCAAGAGAGAGGACCCTGACTAAAATGCTCAATCGACATCCCGACATCCCGAATGGCAAAGAGGAAGGACAGAAGAAGAAGAAGAAAACAGGAAACAAGCTAGGAACCATCCACAGAGGGCCTCTGAAAGGCTCTGCCCTGCAGACTATTAAAGCAGACGCTGAGACTTACGACCAACTGTTGGGCAATGTGCATGGAATCTTATGTAAGAAGTGGAAAATAGTAAGATCTGGAGAGGACAGGAACCCCACAAGGAGAGCAACAGAACCAGAAAATTTGAACACAGGGGTCTTCCCAGAGACTCATACTCCAACCAAGTACCATGCATAGAGATAACCTAGAACCCCTGCAC
>REGO01000215.1:2553093-2569824 GCA_010120015.1 Rhombomys opimus | reverse complement strand
TACACAATGGAATATTACTCAGCAATGAAAAATAAGGAAATCATGAAATTTGCAGGTAAATGGTGGGACCTGGAAAGGATCATCCTGAGTGAGCTGTCCCACAAGCAGAAAGACTCACATGGTATATACTCACTCATATAGACATGTCATATATGATGAACCTACTGAAATATGTACATCTAAAGAAACTAATCAAGAGAGAGGACCCTGACTAAAATGCTCAATCCCCATCCCGAAAGGCAAAGAGGAAGGACATCAGAGGAGGAAGAAAACAGGAAACAGGCTGGGAACCTGCTACAGAAGGCCTCTGAAAGGCTCTGTCCTGCAGACCATCAAAGCAGATGCTGAGACTTATGGCCAACTGTTGGGCAGTGTGCATGGAAGCTTATGTAAGAAGTGGGAAATAGTAAGATCTAGAGAGGACATGAACTGCACAAGGAGAGCAACAGAACCAGAAATTTGAACACAGGGGTCTTCCCAGAGACTCATACTCCAACCAAGAACCATGCATGGAGAGAACCTAGAACCCCTGCACAGATGTATCCCATGGCAGTTCAGTGTCCAAGTGGGTTACACAGTAGTGGGAAGAGGGACTGCCTCTGACATAATCTGATTGGCCTGCTCTTTGATCATCTCCCCCTGAGGGGGGAGCAGCCTTACCAGGCCACAGAAGATGACAATGCAGCCACTCCAGATGTGATCTGATAGACTAGGATCAGAAGGAAGGAGAGGAGGACCTCCCCTATCAGTGGACTTGGGGAGGGGCATTTGTGAAAAAGGGGGAGGGACAGTGGGAAGGGGAGGGGAGGAGGGATACAACGTGAATAAAGTGTAATTAACAAAAGTTTAAAAAAACTAGCCCCCAAACATCGGGTTAATTTTTTTTAAAAGGAGTGCTGTTTTATTGTTTTTGGTAAAATTATTTTATGCTTCATTGATTCCTGGAACATTAAGTCTTAAAATTTGCCAAAGAGTTACATGTTTATAATGTTTTCACCTTGAAGATGACGATCTGAGGAATGTATTTGAAGCCTCTCCTCCTCATTAAGTAGCAATGCCATCATTTTAATCCACAGCAAGTCCTGTCAGCACCGTTGTCTGTACCCTTCCATTCAGGACTTAAAGAAGCACGTGTCACTCAGCATTTGTCTCGTTGCTTCTTAGCTTGCTGGACTTCTCCTGTCACACATTCCACGAGCACAGAGGGAGATGAAACAGTCCGATGAGCTAACTTTTAGATCGTTGTCGATAAATGTGTGTAAATTTATAGGCAGTAATCTTAGTATGAAAAGTTTCTTTGAGGATAGCTTAAAACACTTCATCTCTGATATGTAAATTTCTATTGAAAAGTCTTAACTTATATCTCTTAATGACCAGTCATTTTGATAGACCTATGTGTCTAGTTTGATGTCATAAATCCATTATTTTGGATTTTCTCTTATTTGTCCAATGAACAGAAGATATGGTTTGTGCTTTGTCATTGAGACAGGGACATACTGTCTAGCCCTAGTGGTCTGGAACTCACTATGCCACCTAAAGAGGCCTCAAATTCAGGATCTACTCTACTCAGCGAGTGTTTCACACGTGAACCACAATACATGGCCAATTGCATTTTGTCAAAATTCTTATTGTTCTTCAAAAAGATTTTCTGGGAGGGGGTGTAACTCAGTGCTACACATATGTTCAGGAAGTCGACAGCCCATAGATTTTTACCCCTGCATCAAAGATGGAAACTCTTGGAGAAACGTTCTGTTTAATACGGTGAAAGATCCACATGAGACATTCTGGCGCTTGCTTGCAGCTCCAGCAGGGAAGAGGTGGATGTGGGAGAAAGAAGAGAGGAAAGTCAGAAGAAAGTCTTCAGCACCTACAAGATGGGTTGGTGCTCATGAGGCCACCCCTATGGCCACTACCAGGTGGTTGTCATTGGTGATTGACTTGGTGACGGAGGTCAACAAAACCCAAAGAGCAGAATAAGCTTTACCTCAGCCCTGGCGCGGCCCATCAGCATACGTATTCAGTGGCTACCAAGCTCTACCAATATATCCCTGAGCGCAGACAGGCCCCTGTAGAAGAGAAGGTCTCTGAGAAGAGACCTAATACAAGACTGTTCACTTTTCCTTAAAACAGATACATAAATAAAATAAAACACTACAATTATGATGGTCATGTGATCATAATTGCACAATCACAGTCTTCCACTTTCATCGTGTTCAAAGGAAATCGAGTTGCCTCCATCACACACTTAGTCTGTCTGCTACTTCGGGTTCTCAATGATTCCTGATCCACAGCTAGAAGTCCCTGACCTTTACATAAGTATGGCCAGCGATCAGTTCAAGCAAATGCAAACGGCTGTCTCCTTCCAGGCCCCTGCCACTAATTCTTGCCACGTGGAACGAGAAGAAAAGGAGGAGGAAAGCATCCTTCAGCTCACCTCATGAGGTTTCCTTCCAGACACACAAAGACACTAAATTACGCCCTTATGTGAACGTCATCTAAAAGCCACCGTGGCTGCAGTTTGTCCGTCGCTGTCAGGTCCCGGGTCGTAGAGCAGGTGCAGAGAAGTCTGAGCTCAGAGCAGGCTGGAAGCACCTGGCAAGGCGACAGCCAACTGCGGTGCATTAGCGCCTCCTGGTGCCGACGCCTAGCAGCGCAGCTGCGAAATTCACAGCCCTTTGGCGTGCAAGGTGCGCAGATCTCTCCTTTGCGGCAAACGAACGAACACTCGCATTGCACAAAAGCCCGTTTACTTATTGTTGAAAGAATCCAAAATCTCAATAAAAGCTTTTGAAACCACCGCATTCGCATTTTATGTCTAGTCAGTGTTGATAGCGTGTCGCTGAGGGAAGGATTTTTAACATTGTGTTTAAAATGCTGTAACGATGCAGTTCCTGAATAAAGGCAGAGATCGAGTCTAATTTACTAGGGGATTTTTTCCCTTTTTCGTTTTGTTGTAAACATCATCCCTCCCGCAACACACACACACACATACATAATGAAGAGCTTAAAGAGACTATAATTGGTTCATTCTGTTTAAAACCATTGGTTTGCATAAACCAACTCAAATTCTACAGACAACAAATACTCTCAGAAAATCAGCTTTAAAAATAAAATACTGAAATAAAAATACACAAAAAGGGGCTTGGTTTGTCTTTTCAGGGAGTCATTAAGTGTCACATTAAGTGTGACGCTGTATTTGCCAGGGGAAAACATCAGGAGAATGAGCTAAATCAAGGTACAGCTAGGACACAATGGGCTGAGCTTACGTAGAAGAATGTGAGAATTCACCTTGCAAAGGAGTCTCCGCAACGAGTGAATCCATTCCCTTATCAAAGTCCTAGGAAGCCAGCATTTGTCCACCAGTAATGGTTCTTTAGGCCCATTCTGCCAGCAAAATTAAAGGGAGACAGATACACATTGCAAACAAGTCGATTTCCTCTGGAAGACATTTTAGAGCATGTTAAATGTTCCATAATGTGAAGATGACTCAAGCCAGCATCGCACGGGGGAAAAAATAGCTTAAGGCCAGCTGTTCTGCCTAGAATCTGGTCATTAATAAGTTTCAAAAATACAGATTATGTTGCTGTCCCCAGGTTCCCATTCCCATGTAAAAGAGATGCGATAAGATCTCGTCCTCGTCAATGGGTTGAGGAAGCTCCTCCTTAACGAGCTCTGATATGAAATCTCCATGTGCAGGAACATGCACAGGCAGTGTTGGCCAGGGGACACAGGGCCTCCCGCATGGGAGACAAGTGAGCCCACCCAAGGTCCTGTCATGTGCAGTTTAAAGTTAGATTGAATTTTTAAGGTTTTAAATTCAATTTGAAAGTGGGCAGAAAGCTTGCATGATGGCTTGGAAAGCCACAGGCAGGAGGGTAACCTCAAACTCAGGTCAGCTAGTGTTCAGCCATTCCAGGCTGAACTACAGAGGGACACCCTGCCTCAAAGTAACAGCAAAAACTAGCAAACAAAGGTTTTGAGGTTTGGAGCTTAACATTCTACACAGGTTTAGCTTTTAATCGAGTAACATTCAAAGAAATCATTACCACGTCCTTACTTAAAAGAAAGAATTAGAAGAAGATATCAGAAGATGGAAAGATCTCCCATGTTCATGGCTTGGCAGGATTAACATAGTAAAAATGGCCATCTTACCAAAAGCAATCTACAGATTCAATGCAATTCCCATCAAATTACCAACACAATTATTTACAGACCTTGAAAGAAAAATTCTCAACTTTACATGGAATAAAAGGAAACCCAGAATTGCTAAAACAATCCTTTTAAAATAAAAGATCTTCTGGAGGTATCTCCATCCCTGACCTTAAGCTGTACTATAGAGCAACAGTAATAAAAACTGCATGGTACTGGCATAGAAACAGAATGGTGGATCAATGGAACTGCACAGAAGACCCAGAAATAAACCCACACACTTATGGACACTTGATCTTTGACAAAGATGCCAAAACCATACAATGGAAAAAAGATAGCATCTTCAACAAATGGTGCTGGTCTAACTGGATGTCTACATGTAGAAAAATGAAAATAGATCCATACTTGTCACCCTGCACAAAATTAAAGTCCAAGTGGATCAAAGACCTCAACATAAAACCAGACACATTAAATCTGTTAGAAGAAAAAGTGTGGAAGACCCTAGAACTCATTGGTACAGGAGACAACTTCCTGAACAGAACACCAACAGCACAGGCTCTAAGAGCAACAATCAATAAATGGGACCTCATGAAACTGAAAACCTTCTGTAAAGCAAAGGACACCGTCATCAAAACAAAACGACTGCCTACAGATTGGGAAAGAATCTTCACCAACCCTTTATCTGACAGAGGGCTAATATCCAGAATATATAAAAAACTAAAGAAGCTGAAAACCAGCAAACCAAGTAATCCAATTAAACAAATGGGGAACAGATCTAAACAGAGAATTCTCTACAGAGATCTCTACAGAGAATTCTCTGTAGAGGAATAGTGAATGGCAGAGAAACACTTAAAGAAATGCTCAACGTCATTAGCCATTAGGGAAATTCAAATCAAAACGACCCTGAGATTTCACCTTACACCCATCAGAATGGCCAAGATGAAAAACTCAAGTGACAACACATGCTGGAGAGGTTGTGGAGAAAGGGGAACCCTCCTCCACTGCTGGTGGGAATATAAACTTGTACAACCACTCTGGAAATCAATCTGGTGCTTTCTCAGACAACTAGGAATAGCACTTCCTCAAGATCCAGCTATACCACTCCCAGCCATATATCCATAAGAGGCTCAAGTACACAATAAGGACATTTGCTCAACCATGTTTGTTGCAACTTATTTGTAATAGCCAGAAGCTAGAAACAGTCCATATGCCCCTCAACTGAAGAATGGATGCAGAAACTGGTACATCTACACAATGGAATATTACTCAGCAATGAAAAATAAAGAAATCATGAAATTTGCAGGTAAATGGTGGGACCTGGAAAGGATCATCCTGAGTGAGCTGTCCCACAAGCAGAAAGATACACACACAGTATATACTCACTCATATAGACATGTAATATAGGATAAACCTACTAAAATCTGTACATCTAAAGAAACTAATCAAGAGGGAGGACCCTGACTAAAATGCTCAATCCCCATCCCAAAAGGCAAAGAAGAAGGACATCAGAGGAGGAAGAAAACAGGAAACAGGCTGGGAACCTGCCACAAAGGGCCTCTGAAAGGCTTTGCCCTTCAGACTATCAAAGCAGATGCTGAGACTTATGGCCAACTGTTGGGCAGAGTGCATGGAATCTTATGTAAGAAATGAGAACCAGTAAGATCTAGAGAGGACAGGAGCTCCAAAAGGAGAGCAACAGAACCAGAAAATTTGAACACAGGCGTCTTCCCAGAGACTCATACTCCAACCAAGTACCATGCATGGAGAGAACGTAGAACCCCTGCACAGATGTAGCCCATGGCAGTTCAGTGTCCAAGTGGGTTACACAGTAATGGGAAGAGGGACTGCCTCTGACATGAACTGATTGGCCTGTTCTTTAATCACCTCCCCCTGAGGGGGGAGCAGCCTTACCAGGCCACAGAGGAAGACAGTGCAGTCTCTCCTGATGAGATCTGATAGACTAAGATCAGAAGGAGGAGAGGAGGACCTCCCCTATCAGTTGACTTGGGGAGGGGCATTCGTGAAGAAGGGGGAGGGAGGATGGGATGGGGAGGGGAGTAGGGAGGGACTTATGGGGCAATACAACGTGAATAAAGTGAAATTAATAAAATAAAAATAAATAAAAAAATGAAGGCAAAAGCTAAATGCTTTATGTAGAAAGGCAGTGATAATGTGTTTGGTTTTCATGTTAATGTGAAAGTAAAAAAAAAAAAAAAATTACAGCCATGAGGCCTAGTTACCATAAGGAGACAGCTGTGTTAGTGAAATAGTTGTGCTTTAATCACAGGTGCCTTCAAGATGGCACCTGAATGCAAAGGATGCTCACACAGGCTGCAGCAGGAAGGGCCTGAGCCATGGGTATCCTGAAGGGTGTTGTCCTGTGCTTACCCATACTGCGCTGTCTCTCTCTCTGTCTCTGTCTCTGTCTCTGTCTCTGTCTCTCTCTCTGTCTCTGTCTCTGTCTCTGTCTCTGTCTCTGTCTCTGTCTCTGTCTCTGTCTCTGTCTCTCTCTCTCTGCCCTTCTTTCTTTGTCACTGGCTCTATGCCTGGCAACTGTTCTTGAAGCCAACAGTGTGAAGCAGGGTGTTAGGGTCCTCTTTCTGAGTCAGGTCCCCGGGACTTGGCAGGCTCCACTGTGTGCATCCAAGAATGCCCGGAAACAGTTGCAGTGTTCGCGACTCTTCGCCAACCTCCGTGCGCGGCTGACTCAGCCATGGGGAGCTCTTCTGTCTCACCTTTTGTTTTTCCTTTCTGTGAGTCTAAGAAAACAAAGTAAGATTGGCAGGACTGCTAACAAGATACAGCTCAAAATGTTGCGTAGCCATCTGGTCTCCACAGCACATCTTGAAGTATTCTAACACAGGAAGCAAAGCTCGGGTGTTTACTTGGGAACCTGGCTTGGCTCACTCAAGGTAAATCTCTAATTCTTCTTTACCAAATCACAGGGCAATGGAAAAGTCTCTGAAGGGTAGAAAGATTCTCCTCATGTTAGCAAGACTGTGCTGGTCAGTTTAGAGCAGTGGTTCTCAACCTTCCTAATGCTGCAACCAGAAAATTATTTCGTCGCTACTTTATAATTGTGATTTTGCTACTGCTATGAGCTGTAATTTAAATATCTACTATGAAGGCTATCTGAGAGGTCTCCACCCACAGGTTGAAAACTGCTGATTTAGAGAAAGAGTGATTCCTACGCCAATTCCTCTTCTACCTAATTACAAACACGACCTCAGCAACTCCATGCATTCACTGTCATCTTAATAATTGACTTTTTCTGTGTTTTGCATTAATCCTGGGCATTTGTCTCATTAAGCATAAATCCATACATTTGGTATTTTGTTTTCATTCATGGTACCGTTTTTGGTGTCATACGACATAGCCTAGGAGTCTCAAAATAATCTGATCAATGAGTTTGTAAAAAATAAAAGCCAAGTGCACATGCCTAAACACTTATACTTTGATATTTATAAAATCATTAAAACTGTGTTATGCCTGGCTCCAAATAGCTCTTTTCAGTAAAAGGAAAGTATTAATTATATCTTAGATTTTTAAAATATTTTATTGAATAAATTTCATTAGACTCACCACTAACACAATGAAAGCAACGTGACTGGTTGCATTTTTCCCATTCATTTTGCTTTTGAATCTAAAAATAAAAGAAGCTAGCTACATATATCTTACTTTTTCTCTCAATTTAAGGCTATACTTTAGCTGTATTAAAAATTACATTTCGTGACTTCAAAAAATTTCCTCAATAAGCCAAGGGTGTCAATAAAACGTTATAAAAATTTCTGACGTAATAAAAATCAGCTCATTGCCCTCAAAACACTCAGAACACTCTTTTCCCTCAATGAAGCATGCAAAGAGAAACTTCAGCAGATGCCAATAGTGGATTTAAATTAATCCTACTGTAGTTATTATTGGAAAAGCAATTCAGTCAGCTTGCATTAAAAAAAATACATTGTTCATTTTTTCAAAATACTTTGCTATTTTTAAGTGGATTTGAAATAATACATACAAAATAACTGTGCTTTTGATACATTTCTTTATAATTTCCTCAACTTTTTAATTTTATTTTTTCTAGTCTTTTTTTTAAAAAAAGACCCTCCCTCACCTCCTCCTTTCCTCTTCCCCACTATTCCCCACACCTAGTCCTCAGGAAGGCAGAGCCTAGGACCCTTACCAACTGGCTATAGACTATCAAGCCTCCTCATGACTGCCTGCCTTCTTTTCCTCTGTGGCCTGGCAAGGCCACCCTACCTGGGGAGAGTGATCAAGGAGCACGCACCAGAATCCATGTGAGAGATTCTGCTTATGAGGGACTCCATGACTCCACAAAGAAACTGAGCTGCCTGTCAGCAACAGCTGAGCAAGGGGCCTAAGTGCTCTTCATGCACGGTCCTTGGTTGGTATATCAGTCTCCACAGGCCCCCCGTACCCCAGAGTTTTTGTCTCTGTTTGTCTTCTTGTGGAGCTCCTGTCCACTCTCAGTCCTTCTATTACTCCCCCCCCACTCTTCCATATGACCCCCTGCACTCTGCCCAAAGTTTGGCTCTGAATCTCAGCATCTGCTTCCATCCCCTGCTGGGTGGAGTCTTTCAGGGGACATCTATGTTAGCTTCTGTCCTGTTTCCTCTTTACAACATCTTCTGGTGTTTATTCATTTTGCCCTTCTGAATGAGAATTAAGCATCCTCCCGAGGGTCCTGTTACTTAGCTTCTTTAGGTCTGTGGGTTGTGGTATGGTTATCATGTATTATATGGCTAATATCCACTTATGAGTGAGTATATACCATGCTTGTATTTCTGGATCTGGGTTACCTCACTCAGGATGACCTTTTCCAGATCAATCCATTTACCTGCAAATTTCATGATGTCCTTGTTTTTAATACATGAACAGTACTCCATTGTGTAGATGTTCCACAGTTTCTCAATCCATTCTTTAGTTGCAGGACATCTGGGTTGTTTCTAGTTTCTGGCTATTATGAATAAAGCCACTACGAACATAGCTGAGCAAATGTCCCTGTATGGTGGAAAATCTTTTGGGTATATGCCCAGAAGTGGTATAGCTGGGTCTTGAGGTAGAACTGTTTCCATTTTTCTGAGAAAGTGCCAGATTAGTTTCAAAAGTGGTTGTACATATTTATACTCCAACCAGCAATGGAAGAGTATTCCCCCTTTTCCACTTCCTCTCCAGCATGTGTTGTCACTTGAGTTTTTGAACTTAGCCATTCTGATGCTTGTAAGGTGAAATCTCAGCGTTGTTTTGATTTTCATTTTCATGTTGACTAAGGACATTGAGCATTTCTTTAAGTGTTTCTCTGCCATTCGATATTCCTCTTTTGAGAATTCTGCTTAGCTTTGTACCCCATTTTTAATTGGATTATTTAGTTTGTTGGTGTTTAATTTCTTGAGTTCTTTAAATATATTGGTTATTAGCCCTTTGTCAGATATAGGGTTGGTGAAGATCTTTTCCCAATCTGTAGACTTCCATTTTGTTCTACTGAGAGTGTCCTTTGCTTTACAGTGGAATTGATTTAAGCTTCTTTGTTTAGTTTTATGTTGGCTATAGGCTTGCTGAATATCGCCTTTATCATGTTTAGATATGTGCCTTGTATCCCTGATCTCTCCAAGACATTAAACATGGAAGTGTGCTGGATTTTGTCAAATGGCTTTTCAGCAACTAAGGAAATGATCAATTTTTTTTCTTTCAGTTTGTTTATATCTTGGATTATATTGATGGATTTCTGTATATTGAACCACCCCTGCATGCCTGGCATGAAGACTACTTGGTCAGGGTGAATGATATTTTTCATGTGTTCTTGGATTCGGTTTGTGAGTATTTTATTGAGTATTTTTGCATCAGTATTCATATGGGAAATTTGTCCGAAATTCTCCTTCTTTGCTGGGTCTTTATATAGTTTAGGTATCAAGGTGACTATGGCCTTATAGAATGAGTTTGGTCATGTTCCTTCTGTTTTTATTTTTTGGAATAATTTAAAGAGTATTGTTATTAGCTCTTCTTTGAAGGTCTGGCAGAATTCTGCACTGAAACCACCTGGCCCTGGGCTTTTGGGGTTGGGAGATTTTGATTACTGCTTCTATTTCCTTAGGGGTTATAGATAGAACTATTGAATTTGTTTATCTGATCTTGATTCAACTTTGGTAAGTGGAGTCTATCAAGAAAATTGTCCATTTCATTTACATTTTCAAATTTTCTGCATATAGGCGTTTGAAGTAAGAAATACAGGTTGTCTGGATTTCCACAGTGTCTGTTGTTACATCCCTCTTTTCATTTCTGATTTTGTTGATTTGGATAGTGTCTCTCTGCCTTTTAGTTCATTTGGCTAAGGCTTAGTTTATCTTGTTGATTTTCTTAAAGAACCAGCTCTTGGTTTCAGTGATTCTTTGACTTGTTCTCTTTGTTTCTAATCTATTGATTTCAATCACCAGTTTGATAATTTCCAGCCATCTGCTCCTCTTGGGTGTGTCTGCTTTTTTCCCCTAGGGCTATCAGGTGGGCCATTAAGTTACTTGTATGAGATGTCTCCAGTCTCTTTCCTGAGGCACGTAGTGCTATGAACTTTCCTTTTAGCATTGCTTTCATGGTGTCCCATAAGTTTGGGTATGTTGTGCCTTCATTTTCATTGAATTTTAAGAAGTCTTAAATCTTTTTATTTCTTCCCTGACCTAGTTGTTGGGTAGAGAGTTGTTCAGTTTACATGTGTGTGTGCATAGGCTTTTTATTTGCCTTCATGGGAGAACATCAGCCTTATGGCTTAAGCCTCCACCTTTTGCCAATCACCTCAACACTGTCTGGTCCTGTGTGAAGTTAGAGACTCATGTTTTAACTTCAGGCTGTTCCCATGCATTCAGAGAAACTCTGGAAAAATAAGACTGTCTGTTTTCATTGTGCTTACATTTCCATTTTTAACATTTTATGTGCCTCCCAGTTCCTTTTTATGTCAATTTATCATGTGTTCCTCTGTAACATCTATTATACCTCACCTTTTATTGCACCTAGTTGATTTTTTTTAAGTAATTTCTGAATCATACTGCTAAAACATTGTCTAAGAAACGTCCATCTTTTCTAATGGATTCTCCAGGCCACCCATTCAGTTCTACCCTTGCTTCACGATAACCCACTGACTAGCTTCTGGTGGACAGAAAGCAATGAAGTATTCACCTTAAAAACAAAACTATGAACTGGCCCCTGATCTCTTTACCATACATCTTCAGAAAGCTTTTCCCTGCGTGCTGGAGCAGCAACTCACCGTCCCTACAGTCAAGTCCCTTGTCACCTCTTGCTGAGTGTGATGAAGAACTGAGGAGTCCAGGGATCTTTATTATTGTCCCATTATTATATTTTATCTGTTCTGATTATTGAAATTAATCCTGAGAAATCCATTTTTAACCAAAACATTGTGTTAAAAAAGTAATTTCCTCCTTCTGTGTTTTCCCCAGACCCATCCTTTTTGATCCACTGATTTCACATCTGGTGTGAAGTACTTATTATACTTACTGTCAACATTTGCAGCGTTGTCTTGCTCTGATATGTAGAAGTGTTAATGCTACAACTGTAGCACCAATAAGTAGCAGTGGCAGATTATTTTAGTGACCACAGACTATGCTGGTGGCCTCAAATCTGCAAGCATTCATGTTGATCAAATACACTATTAGGAAAGAAACTTTAAAAGAAAAAAAAAGATGAATAGTCAGCTGTCTCTATGTCAAGTTAAAATGTGTGAACTCAGCCAAGTATGGAGGCACAACTAAAATCCCAGCCCTTGGGAGATGGAAACAGGAAGATCGGGAGTTCAATGCTATCCTTAGCCACATAGCAAGGTAAAAGCCAGCCTGGGCTACATAAGACCATGATTCTTAATTATTATTAATTTATAATTGCTTCCAATCTTCCCTTCTAACCTCAACAATGGACTCTGTTGTCCCATTTCACTCTTTCCTGTTCCATGTGCTCTTTGGAGGAGGCTTTCTTAGTAGGCCAGGAATTTGTGCTTTTGTAAAGCAAGAGAAGATGTGCTGGAGACTATGAGATTCACTTAGGAGAAGAATGCAGAAATCCCTTTGGAATGAAGTATGATGAGCCTTGGTGTGAGCATAGTAGATGGAAAGGGACCCAACGGACATTGGAAACCATGTTGGGGACTAAGTGTTCCCATTAGTGTGTTATTGTGAAATTGCTCTTGCTTTCCAGGACATTTTCCTTTCAACAGTGGGGTTGAATCACCTAAGTCAATGCTTTAAAATGTTCTGATGGGTGCAAAGTGGGGATTTGAAGCCTAGGGGCCAAACCCAGTTTGATTTCATGCTAAAAGCATCACCCTCCATCTAAGCAGTGGGCGAATTCACCATGGTTCCCTAAATTCTGAGGAGAGGAACAAAGAAAACCTGGACCCAGCGTGAGCAGGGAGGGCTTGGCACACCAGCAGAAAATAAGAGGGATATTGTGGAGCCCATACTGAGATTGGAATTTCAATTTGAGGGAAACACAGTGCTTGGAACGAGATGTTCCAGGCAGAAAACTAGGCAATGTTATGCTGGCTAACTAAACTGGGGAAATGCTTTGAATTTCCCAGTAAGTATTAACCAGGAACTCAGCCTTTAAGTAGACACCATTTCTACAACATTGTCACACCCACCAGGGCTAACGAAAAGTTGCTGTCTAAAACAGACACACTTGTGTAGAAGCCACTTTTGTTGGCAGTTGCCCAGCTGAACCCCTTGACGAGAATTAGAGAAGAACAAAGTTGAAGCATTCATATAAAATAGTTGATAGAAAAGAATGTTGGCACCAGATTGAATACTGTCAAAGAAACAGTAAAATAGATCAAAAGTTATGAGTAATCAGATAAAAGCCTACCCAACCCATTTAAAAAGTAAGGGTGCTCCCTAGAGTCAAAGTTGTAGAGGAAGCTGCTTTTGTTGGCTGTAGTCAGCCGTAGAAATGTGAACAATGTAAACAGAATGTTTTCAAATAATAAAATAGTAGACTAAGATACAATTGCATTTCTCGTATTAAAAAGAAAACACTCTAAAATTAGGCAATGCAGACTCGTATTGGCTGTCCTTCTGTTTAAGTAGAAGAGGGTAGAAGGCAACAGCATTTTTCACCCATCTCCCATTGGGCTAGACCTTCATCAAAACACTAATTGCAAAGAAGAGTAAGAATAGTAAGAAATGTAGTGTGTTATTACTACATTTTAACTCCATTGCTGGAGTAAGAAAGAGCATTTGGGGAGCTGGAGAGATGGCTCACAGGTTAAGAGCACTGGTGGCAATTCCAGAGGTCATGAGTTCAATTCCCAGCAACCACGTGGTGGCTCACAACCATCTAAAAAATGAAATCTGGTGCCCTCTTCTGGTGTGCAGGTCTACAGGCAAACAAACATTGTATATATAATAAATAAGTAAATCTTAAAAAAAAAAAAAGAGCACTTGGATATAAACAGTAAGGATGGCGACTCGAGACTGTTGGAGTGGGATTATCCACTCTGAAGAAGCTGAGCTATCAAATGATTCACCAATTAATTAGCAATCCTGGTCTTTATGCGTAGCGGAGAGGGGGAGCACTCCGGTGAGAGGAATAAAGACATGGGTCTTTGCAAGCCCTTAAGCTGTAGCCTCCTCAGTTATCCAGACATAGTAAATGTCATACCTCCTTCTTCACACATGCACACACATAGGGCAGGGGGGTGGGGGAATCTCATTTTGCTCTGATTTTAAAAACTGTGGGGTCACAGGAGAGGTGGCTCAGTGGTTAAGAGGACTGGCTGCTCTTCCACAAAATCTGTGGCTCAATTCCCAGCACCCATATGGCTCCTGACCCTCCAGTTTCAAGGGATCCCACATCCTCACATAGACATACATGCAAGCGAAACACCAATGCACGTGAAAATAAAAAAAATAAAAATAAAAACCATGGAGTCAAACATGCTGCTTTGCAATTTACATTTCTTCTTTAAAAGTGATCACCCAACGTTGCAAAAGATATTCAGCCTTACACGGGAGGAAAACTGAAGAACCTGGATTTTGTGCCACTTGTAAGCTAACAAGGTAAAAACAGCCCACCACAGGAGACTCGTGGGTAAGAACAATGGGATGGACTGTGGAGATGGCTCTGTGCATTAAGCACTCTTCTCAAAAGCGTGAGGACTGCGTTCAGGTCCCCAGCACTCCGGTAAACACTGAGCAGTCATGGCAGCCTGACTCTACCGTCCCAGCACTCACAGATTCAGTGTGCAAGCTGGCTGGCTAGACTAGCTGTAGTTCCTCAGTTCTGTGTTCAGGAAGAGACCGGGCCTCGGCCAATAGAGTGACGGCTACAGAGGAAGGCAGCTGATATCACCTCTAACCTGAACATCCAAGCACCCGCAGGCATGTTGCAGTCATGTATACGTGCACACACACAAGTACACAGGCCACATACACACACCAACAGAATGAGACTGCGTGGTTTGTTTCTGATTATACCAGCACAACCATGCTTCCTGAATCTACCCCAGCTCCCCCTCTTCCCATCCTCACCGACAGAAAGAGCTCTGGGCACCCACAGTGAGAAGCAGAACTAGCCTGAGCCTGCACATGCACCTTCTGGTGGCTTCAGTGTGTGTGTGTGTGTGTGTGTGTGTGTGTGTGTGTGTGTGTCGGGAGGAGGCTTGCTATGCTCTCCTCGGCAGTTCTCTACTTGGGCAAACATCCAGGAAGTTTGGAGTGAACGTGGTCAGGGTCCCTACTTTGAAAGGTACAGAAGTATGAGAGACACATGGAAAAGTGTCTCCACAGAAAGATGTGTGGTTTTCTTTGAGTAACTCTTGCCACTGAGAGCTGAGTCCTTAAATACTTGCTGAAGTGGGTTTCCCATGGCACTCTGGCCTCTGTACACAGACCTGAGCTTTAATAATAGCTTAATTTTACTTTATTTTAAACTTAAGTACATTTTTGTAAATTGAGGAAAATGTAATTTTTCTTTTACTTGCAAAATATTTCTAGGCATTATTTATGCTAAGAATAGTAAAGATTGTGTGAATTACAAACATTTTCTACTTTTTTTTTCATTGTATTTAGCCGTCTGGTCATAGAATTTTTTAAAAGTATGATATTGGAATAACTGCTTTATTTTTCCTTCTTTCAACCAAATTATATACAAATTGGTATAGCATAATTTTCTAAAATTTTATTTTTTTAATTTTTACACTTGTAATCTAACTAAGATAAACTTTTGTAGGAGGTATGCTGTTGGAGTTAATCTGTAACCTTCTGAGGAACAGGAGGTATACTTTTAGAGTCTATTTGTGGCTTTCTGAGGAAAAGGAGGTATATAGTTAGAGTCTGTCTGAAGCTTCCTGAGGAATGGCCAGTTGCTAATCTTATCTATTCCATAATCCATGAGTTTGTGACATAATCAAAATACCAAGGTTCTCATATTTATATCTTTTAAATACTTTTATAATCATTAGATGGCTCTATATTCTGTTCATATATCTAACTGTTAATTTGTGTATGAATGTACTATTGTTTCAACAACAGTAGTTATTATAACATATTATATAACTATCTATAATTATTTATATTTATAACACCATATAACACAGAGTAAGACACCACAAACACACAAACCAAACAAAACAAAAAACAAAAACTCACACCAACATCACACTGACAACCTACAGCACAGGCTTAGTTCCAGGATGTAACTATGATGCTGTTCTAGACAGACTCGGTGATGCAAGTTTTAATCCCAGTACTTGGGGGCAGAGGCAGGCATGTACATTTTCTGTACAGTTGAGGTGAGCCTTATCTACATACCCAGTTTTAGGCCGCCCAGGGCTGCATAGACGATCCTGTCTGGGACAAAGGGAGAGGGGACATCTGGTCTGTAGCTACTGCTGTGATCTGGTTCTCAACCTTGAGAAGAGACTCGTACAATTAGCAGCCGAAGGTTTGTAAGCTCACCATTATCTCTTCCTTGAAAGTTACCTGTATCGCTAACTCTGATGTCTGTTCTCTTTGATACCATCATTTGAGTGAAACACATGCTATTTCAAAGCACTCACAGCCTGTGGGATGGCCCAGTCAAGGTGACCAACTCGTGTTACTTCACACACCTGGTTGCAGTGAGAACACTCCAATTTGCCACATGCAATAAATCATTGTAAAACATGTCTCTTGAGCTTCTCCACCCATACAGCTGGAATTCCATATCATCTGACTCACATCTTGTCTCACTTCCACGAAGGCCAACCGATCTATGCTATCTCTATGAATTTCAGTTTTGCATTGTGCATTCAAGAGGAAACAGGGGCCATTTGGTTTTTTTTATTTGATTTAGACCCCTTAACCTAGTGCTGTCTGGCTTCATTCATGTCATCTTTTCTAAGGCTGAATTTGTTTTTTTTTTTTTTATTTGATTTAGCCCCTTTGCCTAAGTACTGTCACGAAGATTTTCTGTGGTGTTATACATGTGAGCAAAAATTTTAGTCTACTTTTAGGATGGAAATTTTCTATTTTTCTGGCATAATGGTCTAGGTTGGCAGTTGTGGTCTTTTGTAAAATAGAGTATATCTTT
>REGO01000215.1:2505636-2553077 GCA_010120015.1 Rhombomys opimus | reverse complement strand
ATTTTTTTTTTTTTATTTGATTTAGACCCCTTAACCTAGTGCTGTCTGGCTTCATTCATGTCATCTTTTCTAAGGCTGAATATCATTCCATCTTACACATTGGTCATATCCCTTCACCCACTGTTCAGTGATGAAGACTTGAGTTGGTGTTATACATGTGAGCAAAACTGCAATAGAACCGTAAGAGCATGTATCCCTTCTATGTCCCTTGACTATGCTACCATGTGACCTGGCAAAAGCTTCACTGGGTATGTATCAAAAGGAAATTAAAAGAGCACATTTCATCTTGTGTTTCCAGTTGAGTATGTCATCTGTGCTTGTGAAGGTTTAAGCCATCAATCCTTCTTTGATGGCATAAGATCCTTCCTGCTTCCTGTTCCTCCTGATAGTTTCCTTTGTACTTTTCCTAGTAGTACATGCCTTGTATCCTTAATTTCTAGCCAATAAGGGAGGTGTTATGTCTTTATATATATTTATAGTCCTGTAAAATTCCTTGAAAATGTATTTCTGACTTTTTGTGTTATCTTGCCAAAACTATGTCAAGTTTATTTTTATTTAAAATTTTTGTGTTCTTTGACACTCTCAAGGAAAACTTTATTTCTTGCTATATATCATCTATTTTTAATAATTTTTCTAAAATGGGCACTTAAGTCTTTAAATTTTCTCTAAATTCTGTGTAATAATCAGAATTTTTGGTATATACATACATGTGCGTTTGTGTATGTGTATCTGTGTTATCTGCTATGATATATCATATAACACACACATATAATATATTATGTGTTAGCTTGGTTAAAGTATTTTCTAAATTCTGAAATAAATTTTGGTTCATAATTTTGTCACCTGCGAAGCTCATCTTGTTAAAAATAAGTTTGAGTCACTAAAGAAATGGCTCACTGGTTAAGATCATGTGCTGTTCTTACAGAAAACCCAAGAAGGGCTCCCAGAGCCCATTCAAGATGACTCACAGTCACCTGTAATTCTAGTTCCAGGGCTCCACAACCTCTGCAGCCTCCACAATACGTGCTCACACGGGCTCATGTACTCACTCACACACGAACACACACACACACATGAACACTCACACTATTAAAATAATGACAGCAATAATTTTTGCTAATGATTTCTGAGTGGCTCTCAGCCCTGCGGACTTCTCTGGGCTTCTCTAACCTGCAGCCGCCAGGTGAGAGTCATGACTGCAGCAAGTGTCTTCCTTGGCCCAGACTCCTGGCTGCTCTTTGCCTGTGCAGTGTTGGCTAAGCCTGCAGCATAGTGCACAGGAGGTAAGAGCTCTGCATTCCAAAACTGAGTGGCCCAGAAGCTGCCAGATTACCTCTCCACGGATTGCCTGCAGTCAGACTGGTTGTGTCCCTGCTCAGCTCTTATCAGTGATTGAAAATGACTCTGGGGTGATACCTGTGGTAACAGATGCACATCTTCAGGGTAGGAGGAGCAGCACTGGCCCCTCCTCACACTGAGCTACAAAGAGGAGAGAGGCAGGGTCCATACAAGTGAAATCCTGTGAGGTGGAGGTGAGTGGCACCCCCCCCTGTCACCTGAGGCTTGCCCAACTGCTGAGACACTGTGCCTTACATCAGAGCACAGTGATCAAATAGGTAACCATCTTAAGAGACCTTAGTTTCTAAGTCCTGTCTGTTTAGGAAAAAAAACAAAAAAACAAAAAACAAAAAAACTCTCCACCTATAGAAAGTCACCTTGACAAAAGAGTTCTGGTTTGATCAGTCATTTTGCTTAAGGCTGCAAGTTGGATCCTGGATGAGCCCCCACTGCACTGTGAATACAGATCTGTGTTTATGTGCTATTAGACAGATGGCACTTTTCATTGAAGTGTTTCTCTCAAGCATTGTTTGCAAAACATGTGAACTTCTAAAACTGGAAAAAAAATAAAATAAAACAAGTTCTTGTTGCAAGAATGGAGAGAGACAGAGACAGAGAGAGACAGAAAGATCTTAGTTTTCAGACCCTGGAATTTGAAAACATTGACCAGGAAACACACACACACACACACACACACACACACACACACACACACAAACTCAGAAGGACCCCAGTGATAGGAAAGTAGAAGAGAAAAAAAATCTCTTTACAATCGCTTTACAAATTTAGTTAAGATGAACAATCACAACCTGTAGAAAGCCAGGCATGGTCCCAGCACTCAGGAGGCAGAGGCAGGTGGATCTCTGTGAGTTCAAGGTCAGCCTCATCTACAAAGCAAGTCCCAGGACAGCCAAGGCTACACAAAGAAACCCTGTCTCAAAAAATAAAAACCTACTGTAAATACAAATAAAACAACAGTCTAATATGATTATAAATGGTAGTGGAAAAGCGATGAATACTAGAAAATAGTATGTCAATATGCAGGAAAATATCAAATACTAATGCTTCCATTGTCGACCTAATAGGTAGAACAATGACAGAAAAACCCAATGAAGTTTATAGTAATAGTCAAAAGAGGAAAGAATAAAGGGCCCATGGAACCCTCCCTGGTGAAGCCTGAGCTGGGAAGAGAGATAAGTCTTGCAACGGACAGGAGTCTGAACTTTTATATTGAAACTGACTGGGATCCTTAGTTGTCTGAAAGTGCATGGCTCTTGCTGGGACACTAAAGCCTGAGGAAAGAGGTAGCAATTACACATGTGTGTATGTTGAGCACAAACCAAACGTGTCTGTTACTCACACTTCTTTAAGCTTAGTCTGTTTAACCAAATGCGAAGCAAGCATCACCTTGGAGTTGCACGACCTAACAAAATAAAGACATCAATTATTACAAGGAGATACATATGTAATAAAGGCTCGCACGTAGCTCCAGTTTTCTGCTGTGACTATCAGGATGGATTCCGCACTGGTTCTCTATCGTCGTTACCCCCACCATGGATGCAGGCGCAGTAGTGTTTGATGTCGTCCTGCATGTTGACACACTACTTTCTACTGTTCATCATTTTTCCACTACCATTTATGGTCATATTAGACTACAGCTTTATTTGTATTTCCTGTAGGTTTTCATGTTCCATCTTAACTAAATTTGTAAAAAGGTTTTAATTTCTTCATTACTTTTCTTTCGCATGAAAACTGTACTATCATTGTGTTCATCACTTCTCTGTAAAAATATTTTTTCTGTAAAAATTATTTTTTTACACTTTACTTTCTGTGCTCCATGCAGTCATTTGCATTATCAATAGGTAATATAAATTTAAAAATCCATGAACATATGCATTTGTGACAGTTTTAATAATTGACAAATCAATCAAGTTATAAAACATTAAAGATTTTGAGTACCCATGTTACCAGTGTTTTGAAATTTCCAACACTGAGCTTACATATGCCTACTAGTGATAGCTCTCATGAGATAAGGGAGCTTTCTACTCACAGTGTCCTTTTATTTAGCAGGAAGTATTCAGAGTAGTGCCTTTCCCCTCGCTGAGTAGTAGTGCCCTCCCTCTCTCTATCAAAGAAAATACCAGAGGGTTATCTGTGAGCAGACAAGAACATCCCACATCAGGACAGCTGCCAAGCACAGCAGATTCTAAATGGAGTATCCAAACACCACAAGGCTATGACAATTTCCTCTGATACCCAGAGCTTTCCCAGGTCCCCAAATCTGACAAAGTACAAATAGATGTGGGATAAGGAGACAGGAACCTCCAGTACACACACCATCTGAATGACAGTGCAATGCCCTTCAATGATAATGGCCTCCATCTTGGGCCATGGCAATCCTGTCCCGGCCCCTTCTCCAGTCTCATCTTCACTGCAGGCAGCAGGGCTTCAGTGAGACCCTGCTTCAGATAATATATTGCAATCTCCAACTCAGGACAAGCATGTGTTCCACAGACATCTATATCGTTGTTAATTTCAGACAAGAAAGTGTCTGCCACTTGGTTTATCACTCTCAAGCCAAGACAGTATCCAATTCTTGTTCTTTGGGTACAACCCCTCAAACTCTCATACAAAGAGAGAATAAATATGTAATCTATAAGAATGATTTTCTTTAAACAAGCACAGTCTTGAAACTCAGAACATATCCTTAAAACTATAAAAGAATAAAAGAACACAAGTGAAAACGGAAGAATATGACAAAAGAAATAAGAGGAAGACCAATTTTAGCATTAATCAAAGGACAGTCCTACAGTGAGATAGCCCCAACTGTACTCCAAATCACATGTCAAGAGGATTGGGCTATCACTATAAACATCACAGAAGATGAACAAGAATGGCCAAGAAGATGAATGGGATATTTTCATGCTCTTCTTATCCCCAAAAGAAACACGTGTGGGCCAGGAACTGCTACACTCTGTCACAGAACACAGAGCATTCAGACCTTAACCATCCAGAAGTGTCCATTCCTTTAACTGTAATGTAAATATTGACCGGCCAGATGAGCCTCATGACCTTATTAGAAACCACTGAAAACCTGGCAAAAGTTGAAATCACACACTGACACTCCTTGTCATGAACAAGAGAAACCACAGCTCTTATGGAGGTGAAGTCTAGCAATTCAGAGGATGCAACCACAGGAGCAGGAGAGAGTCATCTTACACTCATAAGCAAAGAAGTCAAACAGATGTCGGGATTCAGTAAATAACAAAGGTGGGATATTAAACAAAGGAAGAAAGTACTCAAACATAATAATGAGATAATATACGAACCTAGGGAAAAATATCTCAAAATCAAACTTATACTTTCACTTACATAAATTACAAACACACCAAATACTCTGCTTAAATTGTAAAATGGTGGTGAAGTAATTATAGTGTATGTTATCCTATTTTCTGAGAACATACTAGGCACACTGCTCGGCATGCTTTGTTGTCACTCGATAATAAAAGCATATGTATGTATGTATAGATACATTATACACATCCCTAAGCCTAGCCATGTGTGTAGAGGAGTTTGTGTGTGTGTACACAACATTTACACATGTATATGCAAACACCTGCACACACATATTAAGCCACATGGATATTTTATTTATGTATGCATATAGAGACATGTTAGAATGATGGAGGCTGAGTTTAGTTGGATTTTGAAGCTCTACTCTATAATAACAACTGGAAATGAATATTTTCTTTACTATAAACTTTCTGCTAACTCACTTGGGTTTTACCATCATGGTCTGGGTATTACAAAATTTTCTTTTTACAAACACTGAGTGATACTTGTTAATTATCCCACATTACTTGGAAAAGCAGATCCAGGAAGAATAAGACAAGTCTCTTCAGGTCTCTCACAAAATTAATTGGTAATCTCCTGTTTCATAAGGAAAAATACTTTCATTAATTATCTGCAGAATTGTTCTGTGAAGTAGCAATTACCCTTCATTTTCACCTCTCTTATTAATACCAACGTGGAAGCCAGCAGCTAATTGCTGAAGCTCCAGCACCCTGCTATGCATGAGGCTCCTTGATAACTCCACAGGGAGGTGAGGAAATAGTATAGGATTTCAACACTGAGCAGGTGGGGGGGGGGTGGCAAAAGCAGCAAATACCTGGAGTGACCCCATAGGAAGAAGAGAAAACTTTGCAAGTTGATGTTCCCAACACTTTAGCTCTTTTTATTTTTAACATCACATTCACAATTTGAAACAAGCAACACCCAGTGATTGCACAATGCACGTTAAAAATGGCCCAAGAGTGGATGTAATAAGCCACTCAGATCAGGGAATCCAGACTTTGCACTATTAACAGCAGTGTGACTTGAGAAGGTAGAATGGGCCTCCCTTAGCCCCTCTATTTCTCTGTTCTCTGTTCTCAGGAGCAGCTGCACTCATTGTCAAACATTAAATCCCTCCTGTACTTCCCTCACTCTAAATATGCAAAATACTAAGAGTGTTTCCAACTCGTTTGGATATGATCATTAAGTGGATGTCAACGATAAAAGAATAAAATGTTCTTCTTGCAGCAACTCCGGAGCTCCCTTCCCTCAGGGCAGGGAGCGGAAGTAGTGAGGTAACTGGAGTCGAGATGTTTGTGATGTGAGATTGGTACTGAAACTAAGTGATGAGGGAGCATAATCCTCTAGAAGCTGCCAGTCTGTGGCAGATCATACAGCTCATTTGTGACCAACAGAACAAGAAGACAAAGACGGCAGCAGAGGAAAATAACATTCTGGAAGCAGTGGAGACTTTGAGTGGCATGGAACAGGACAGCTCATCAGCAGACACAGATGATGCAGAGAGATGTTGGGGCTAGGGACTAAACCAGGTAATGCTGGCTTATTTTCTATCTGTTTTCAACAGACCTTGGCAGAGCTTGCAAATTCCAGTAACTAGCCCTCTCCCCCACTGTACTCAAGAGCCCAGCCCGTCTGTGACACCTGGGTAAAATGATACAGACAAAGTTGAGATAATACAGTGCCAAGTTTGACCTCCCAGGAGATATTGATTGCCTATGAGCAGGCAGGTATTCTTTCAAATTTTAAATTAAATGAAAACACCATCTTTATTATCTTGTGACACATATACTATTTAATGCCTAAATAATGACCAGAAATCAGATGCATATAGCTTGAGCCCATGTCGCTGTCTACATGCCCTCTGAGTGCCTTAACCATTGAGAAAGGACTCTTTCTCCTATGTGGCCCTCAGTAGGTTAAAGCACCAACAAAGCCGGCAACGTGACAGTAGGAATAAATAAGGCTCATCTATCGCCACAGGCTCCAACAATAATGTCCACCTGTAAACTGTTCATCTCAAATTAAAGTCAAACACAATAGGAAATTCTGCCCCTTGGTCACAGCAACCACTCTGGTGGCAATCGGCAACAGGTGGCTGTCACACTGGGCAGCACGAGTGAGCACTGCTGTCTCATTTGGACACCACCAATCAGACAAGTGAAGGTTGCTACAGAGAGTGTCACTCGGGAATTGTTCTCCTCATAGTGTCTTGAGTTTTCACTTGAAGAAAAATAAAGTTATTCTAGATTTTAGTCTGTTATTTCCCTGGGTGCAATGGCACCCATAAGTAGCATATAATGATTAATTTCTATAACCAATCCCTACTTTGTAAAGAATATGTTTAAAGGGACAACTGAATTTTTTTTTTGGGGGGGGAAGAAGAGTGTTGGCGGTCGTAGTGAAGGAGGAAACCTGATGAGTACATAATCCTTCCAGTATGCATGTGGAAAGAGAATGGAGAAGATTCTCTTGGTAAAATTCTTCTCGACAAAGCCCAGGCTAAAACTAGATTCCTCTGCAGACTGCAAACATCCTGCTTATAATGCTTGCTGAGCTAAAGGTATCCCACCCCCTCCTTCACAGGCACACTGAGGTGTCCAGCATCACATTAATTTTGAACAGAAGTCAACAGGGGAGAAAGTCAACCAATATTAGCTATTAAAACACATTTGAGTGCAACGTTGCTTTACATTTTGCCATCATACAAAACCTAAAAGCACCAGACTTGAGAAATTGCTTTCAATAACTGTGTCCCCCTTCTTAGGAGATTTTTGAGAAGAAAAGGGAGCCTTCTCTTTAAAACATGTGGCACATGCCTTTAATCCCAGCACTTGGTTAGAGGCCAGCCTGGTGTAAAGAGTGAGTTCTGGGACAGCCACGGTTACATGCTGAGAAACCCTGTCTCAAAAACAAACAAACAAAAAACCCAAAATCCAAACCAACCCAAAGCAAAACTAACCTCACTCACTGGGGCGGTAGTGGCACATGTCTTTGATCCCAGCACTTGGGAGGCAGAGGCAGGCAGATCTATGAATTTGAGGCCAGCCTGGTCTACAAAATGAGTTCCAAGACAGCCAGGGCGACACAGAGAAACCCTGTCTCGAAAAACCTAAAACAGACAGACAGACAGACAAAGCCGCTCAAGTCACCAGCTTCCTTAAAGCACCTGTTTCTATGCATGCGGCGTGGCCACCACTTGCCCTTCCATTCTAACTTGCTGACACCGTTTTCCTTCACCTAGAAAGTCCTTCAGGGAAGCCAAGTTATAAGCAGAACAGCTGTTTAGAGCTGAGACAGACACAGGAAGTCGTGAAGTGGTTTCCTTAGCAATGGAATTACTTGAATGCTCTCAGGATCCAGTCTCTTGGCTTCTATCTGCTTGCTGCCATCCCTCACGACTTCATTCACAAATTTATTTTTCTCCTGCCCTTAAATGCATCTTTGATATTTACCTTAGGAGACAGCTTCACTTGGCTTACTTTTTTCATCAAATGTACCATATTTATGATTATGAGCACCACTTCCCATCATGTGACAGCGTTTCCTGTCATTACTGGACAGATTGTCTGGACGGTGGCCCAAAAGACCTCAGGTTCTTTCACATGGACTATGCAAATGATATTACCTTGTTTGAAAAAATCTGTCCTTTGCATACATGATTAAATTAAGCACATTGGAGGAAGAGGGAAAGAAGGAAGGTGGGAGGGGGAAGGAGGAGAGGAAGGACAGGGCTACAATCAGAATATAGAGAGATGGATAGATAGATAGATAGATAGATAGATAGATAGATAGATAGATAGATAGACAGATAGATAGATAGAACATTGGGCTAGAAGGCCTACCCTGTGATAGAGAAGATCCTAAAATGCCATTCTACACATTTGTTGTTATGCTTTGTTAGCTGGTTGGTTAGTTGGTTGGCTTTTAAAAAAGGATCTCAATGAAGATGTGGCTGGCCTTGAAGCACTATATAACAGAGAATCATTTTGAACTTTTCATTCTCATATCTCCACCCTGCAAGTATGCCACTATAACTTGTTTAATACAGTACTGGGGATTGAACTCAGGACTTCTGGTCCTACTAGGCAGGCATTCTACCAACTGAACTGTGTCACTAGCCTTATCATACATTTCTTATAAGGCACACACACATAACATAAATGCACACGTCAAAGAGGGCAATCAGAAGATGGAAATGGATTTGAACAAAGCAACTAGAAGTCAGGAAATGACAATGGTCCAAAATACGGTAGAGGTGAGGAAGAATCCCTCACTTGAGCATCTAGATGGAACACAGCCCTATGCACACCTGCTGTTAGACCTCTGGACTCAAAACTATGGGAAAATAAACTTTTATTGTCTTAAAGCCATCACATCTGTGGTTATTTTTAATGACAGCCACAGGGAAATGTTATACCAAAAAATAATTTTAAAATATCAATAACTTTGTTTTTCAAAGAAGAATTAAGAAGGAATGTTATCACATAGCCTGAAAGCAAGCTCAAGGAAACTGAGTGGACTCTTTGGGGGTGGTCAGTTTCATGTCAGAATAAAATATGGCTGATTCTTAACTCTGGAAATCATTCCACAGCCCTCCTCCATGAGCGCCCCACCCAGCCTGTTTCTGGACACTGGGACTATCTCCTGGACTAGTAACTCCTTCCAGAGTGACATGGGAGAATATTGGCAGTCATCATCTCTCAATAGAATCCCATCTTTGTGTGGGGTGGAGGAGAATCACTTCACCCTTTGTCTTTGGTCTGTAGATCAGCAGTCCTATCTAGGACACCCAAACAGAGACAACGCCCTCTCCAGCACCTGACAGGGGAAAAGGCTCGCTGTCCTGGGCCAGCTGGGTGGGTTGCCACACACGGAGGGAACAGCTGTGCAGGAAGAGGAGGAGAGGCTCCCAGCTGCCAGCTGCCAACACAAAAGGAAGTGCAGGCATCTCACTAGACTTGCTAGTCCTCAAGCATTCCCTCTGAATGTGGGATCTGGGGCAAATGAGTCTGCATAAAGGGAAAGGAAAAAAAACAGGCTATTTTTGGAAATGTACCCTGTGGTGGTTTAGATATAGATGTGCTACATAGGAGACCAGGACTATCTGAGGAAGCTCAGTAGAACTTCCTCCCCTTTAACAGACTCAAAGGTTGTTCTACCCAAGCACAGTTGGAACAGGATTCCTGGCCCTGCCTGGAGTGTCAAGAGCACTTCCTGCCCCATCAGCTCAAGGACTGGGGCAAAGACTGCAGGTCCACAGACACGTAGCCTCTCCCAGATATCCTTCAGCTGTGTCAGCCGGGAGAAGAGGCATAGCAAAGTTGAGGGCAAAGAGAAGACAAAGGGCTCAGATATGTTTCTAGTCCCAGTGGAGGATCTGCATGGAATCCCACAGAGCTCTAACTCTTACGTCTGTGGATGCATGGAGGGTGAAAACTGACTCAACTACACGCAACCTAATAGTTTTTTGAACTACTTCCGTATGACTCCAAAAGCTAGTTCCATCACAGTATCTTGCCTATATTCCCACCATTAGACAAAACCTGAAAAGTCCATTAAATAAATGATTCTTCTATCACTTTGTGATCAGTGAAGGAAATTAAAACAAGTGCTCAGCACTGTCGTCAGAAACCCATATCTGTTATTTCATGAAATTACCTACAAATTTACAGATCCTCCTGTGATAGTCAACCTGAAAGACTAGCTTTTGGATGTGCCCTGGGGGATTTTTTACCTTAGGCTAGGGACAGTGGGGGGTGGCAGGTGGGGAGACCCGTGTTACCTACGGGTAACTGAGTTTCTGGACTGAAAGGAAAGGATGAAGGGAGCTGGGCACCGGCTGCAGATGCTTTCTGCTTTTTTGACCACAGGTATAATGTGACAAGCCGCCTGATGCCCCATCACCATATCTTCCCTGACCTGATGAACTATACCTTAAAGCTGGTATAGTTCAGCTTTATTCAACTAGAATAAATCCTTCCTCGGGTTGCCTTTGTCAAGCATTTTTATCACACCAATGAGTCAAGGAGCAAATACACTCCTACCACTGGCAGCTCCCTGTTTCTACCAACAAAAACGAGCTGGAGCCAGGCAGGCAGCAAGAGGGAGAGCTAATTTATGAACCACCTCTGTATGACTACAAAATGTGGCTCTATTACAGTGCTTCTCCAACATCCCAGCCACTGAAGGAAATCTGAAATGTCCATTCAGTTAATGACTCTTCTATTTCTTTGTGTTCTGTGAAGGAAATAAATCAGTGGTGGGCAAAGTAGATGAGGGAAAAGGTGTTTGTTGTTTGTTGGGGCTTTTGTCTTTTTTTGTTTGTTTGTTTGTTTTTGAGACTATGAAAGCAATTTGAATATTTTGGAGTAGCCAGATTTAAATATAAACTAAAATTTCTCCAATCTCACTTTTCCTTACCAGCTTGAGCCCCACATACACAGATGCCACCACCAGGACAGAAATATGAGGCTCAAGCAACTGTCCATTTTGAAGCTCTGTCCTCACTGGTCATGGTAGTATGCATCTGTGAAAAAAAATCAGTCCAGGAGAAGTGTATATTTACATAGTAAGATCAACAGCTGGAACGTCACGAAGAGCACGCATATATGAAGTGCATCAGATCCAATGGTATGCGAAATAAAATTGAACATGGTATTGTTGACCCTTTACTTTCCTTCAGATCCTCGAACGTTTCAGGCTACATAGACAGTCCTCTCTGAACAATGGACTAGGTTCCCTAGCAAAGCACAAACTTACTGAGACAGTTCCTATCCAAATATGACTCACTTTCCCAGGTGTGAAGAATAGAAGTCCTGATCTGGCCTGAGATGAGTTTGCATGCAAATTCAGCAAACTGTCTTCAAACTTTTAGGGAGACCCCCCTACTGAACATCTTACGCCCAGAGTATGCAACTAAAATTGAATGCATTATGGGAAGGGCCATTCGCATTTCTATGTTGACTTACCTGATTTATCAATCAAAATAGAAAGCCACCCAAACTAGACCCCTCAGCAACCAATCTTCTACTTGTGTTGAACCACCTAAGAGGAACCCAGCACATAATCAAGGCCCTTGAACACTCTCACGCATGTGCCCCTCTGTCAATCTTGACAGCGTAGTCCTCCCTAATCTGTACTGCCACTTCACCCCAAATAAAGTCATCTCCGTGTTTGCGTATCCGTGTGCTCCTTCTTAAGGAGTTTACATTCGGGGCCAAGAACCTGGAAACATTTGACTCCAACCAAGAGCACAGTTACTATATTCGACACCCTTCCAGGAGTTGAGGAAACACACTTCCCGTATCTTACTGCTAAACATTGCACTCAGGGCTGAGTCGTTCCAATGTCAGTAGCTGACAGCAGACTGTCAGCACAGCTGACAGCAAGCTAAACTGGGCAGGTTGGTTAGAGAGCTGTAGGGCTGTGTCTCTCCCTTCCATTGCCTGGCTCATGAAGGATAGATGATGGCAGACGGCATGACAAGATCCACGACCTGAAGAAAAGTGGGTGACTGAGGCTGTACAGCCCTTCGGAGCTGTTTCACCTGAGATAAAGACAAGAAAGGTGGCGGACCACAGGTACCACTGCCTAACCAAGAACAGAGGAACTTAGTCTGCAAGCCCTGTCTCTCCTTAGCATTATTCCTGCTCTCCAGAATGCATCCTAACTCTGTTCTCACTTTGGCTTTAAAAGTTCTTCTCCCTTTCCTTTCATTCCTAACTTCTCTTTAATTTCACATTTGTCTGAATGATAAAATGTTTATTCCTGAAATTTAAACATCAATAACATGGCCTATTCTGATGTTGCAGCTTGTCTGAGGCAGGCAAATGACTAATAGGAACAATTAAAATCCCAGTGGGCACTGGCAACATAAGACAGTTACAGACTACTGTTTCTGGCTGCTCAGAACCCTTGAAAGGTAAGGAAGGAGCATATCTGCCTCTCGCCACGGAGATGGGGGAAAGTCAGCTGCCCCCGCAGCGGCGTGACTGCTCTCCCGCCTTTCAGCTCCTCTGTCAGTGGCTCTTTTTCTCCAGTTTCTTTACTCAGCGACTCCTTTCATGTTTAAATTTTCTGTTGTTTTCTTCTGTCAATCAGCTGGCATGAGTCAGACAATTAAAAGCCATTAAAGTGTCTGCCACTAAAAGGCTCCCATGACAGAATAGTAAAGTCATGGAACTGGACAACTCAGGCCCTTCTCAAAGCAAGACAACCTGCATGTATATGAGGTCCAACTTTTTGCACGGTAAATATGAATGTTTTTAATCTTCCATTCCATGTTTTGACTTTATGTAGCTTTTTAAAATACCTCATCACTAAACTCTGTGACCTTCACAGACTAATACAATCTTTATATTCATGGATCTGAGGACCCTGGAATATAAGTTGACATAACTTTAATCAAAGAATCTCCTTTTAACTAGATTAATAAACGTATAGGCTATCTTATAAACTACCCCTGTCATTTCACGTCCAGGAAATAGGTACTATAAGACAATAGCTCTTCCTTGACCTACTTGATTGGGCACAAGGCCTGCTGAAACTCTGTTCTTGTAATGATTATAATAAGCTATAACTCTTAACAATAATTACAATTTCTCCCCCAACTTCTCACTCAGGTGATAACCTAATACATGAGTCAGCACCTTTCTCAAGAGGCTCAGTAGAAAGAAAATCACATTCCCCATTCTGAGAGTAGCCAAAAGCTGGTCCCCAGAAGCAATACAGCTAAAAAGACAACAGGGTGTTTGAGAAAGTCAGATCTGGCCTTAAGGAAACAAAAGTAGCATTACCTGGCATCCATCTCAGCAGAGACTGAAGATGCTCAGAATCTAAAGGAGGGATTTCTCGCTTGATGTTCAGGGAATCAACTCAGTCCCTGTGCTCTCTTCTCTTTACTATACGTCTTTAGAAGTGGGCAGTTAAGCCAGAAGTTTTTCATTTTTCCCCTTCTAGTCTACTGGATTTCTCCTCAGGTCTACCTTTCAAATGCTAGAAAAAGTTTGACCAAGAAAAGTTAAAGAATTTCCCGAGACCGGCAAGGATCAGGGAACAGCAGTTTCTGGCTGGCTAGAGCCCAGCTGCAGAGGCCTGCAGGCACAGTCTGCCTAGGGCCATCTGTTCCCAACCTCCTTCAGAGTGTTCCAAGTTTCACCTATAGGGCTGCTCCATTTCCTAAGACCGGAAACCACTGTGGAAGAGCAGCACTCTCCAGGCACCATCTTCTGGATACACTCCGTATCCCAGAATGGCAACTACCAGGGAACAGCAGGTGAACCCCTAGACCCTGATACTAGAGACCAGCTGCAGAGACCTGCAAGCATGGCCTGCCTCCGGCCATTGCCCAACCCTCCCCAGGGTGACACCTACAGAGATTCCCCCATTTCCTATACCAGTAACCACCAGGGAACAGCAGCCTGCTTCTAGCACCATCTTCTGTGCCTGTTCCATTTTCTGGGCCACATCTTTCTACCTGAATACTTGGAGACCAGCAACCAGTGGGGAACAGCAGCCATCAGGAAGGAGCAGCCACCATCAAGGAGCAGCATAGACCATCATCCATTAGGGACCAACAGCATTCTGTGTGGCACATATGCTGGTCCCCATGCCCATCTCAGAGTATGGCAGCCATCAGACTACTAGTTCTCCTTGTATCCCCAGAGCTCTGCTATTCCCCAAGAAAGACAAAAGACTGCTACCATCTGGGACCAGCACCTTATCCTACAATCCTAGAGGCCAACTGCCATCAGGCACCACCAGATTTTCTAATACCAGGTTTGCTAATGCCAGGGACAAACAAATGGCTAGCAGCCAGCCTAAGATCACAAGCAACAAAACCCAGGGCCATACGGCACAACTGGAAACCTGCTATTCTACCACAGCAAGCCCCGGGAGATACTATCACACAAGAAGCACAAGAAAACAATCTTAAATCTGAGGTTATAAAAATGGTAGAGGCCTTGAAAGAGGAAAAAATAAATCCCTCAAAGAAAAACAAGAAGACACAATCAAATAGGTGAACTGAATAAATCCCTTAAAGAAATATAAAAAAAAATACAATCAAATAGGAGGACATGAATGAAACTGTCAAGAACTAAAAATGGAAACAAGAGCAATAAAGAAAACACAATCTGAGGCAGTCCTGGAGATGGAAAACGTAGGGAAGAGGACAGGAGTTACAGACACAAGCATCACCAAGAGAACACAAGTGATAGAAGAGAGAATCTCAGGGGTAGAAGATACAGTTGAAGAAATTGATACATCAAAGAAAATGTTAAATCTAAAAAGTTCCTGACACAAGACATCACTATGAACAGAACAAACCTAGGAACAACAGGAACAGGAAAAGGAGGAGACTCCTAGCTCTAAGGCCCAGAAAATATCTTCAACAAAATCATAGACAAAAACTTCCCCAACTGAAAGAGATTCCTATAAACATACAAGAAGCTTACAGAACACCAAATAGATTGTACCAGAAAAGAAAAATCCTTCCACCATATAATAATCAAAATACTAAATATACAGAACAAAGAAAAAATATTAAAAGCTGCAAGGGGAAAAGTCCAAGTCACTTATAAAGGCAGACCTATAAGAACTATATCTGGCTTCTCACAAGAAACTCTGAAAGCAAGTAGGGCAGATATCTTACAGACACTAAGAAACATCTGACTCACAGATGTCAGCCGTGACTACTATATCTAGCAAAATTGTAATCACCATAGAGGAAGAAAAAAAGATATTCCATGACAAAAACAAATTTAAACAGTGCAATTCAGGCACTAGCAATTTAAAAGCACACCTAAAAGCTCTACAACAACAACAAAACAAACAAACAAACAAACAAAAAACCGCAAACACACCCAAGAAGAGTAGATGGCAGGAAATAATCAAACTCGGGGCTGAAATCAATAACTTAGAAACAAAGAGAACAATACAAAGAATAAATGAAACCAAGAGCTGGTGCTTTGAGAAAGTCAACAAGATAGACAACTCCCTAGCCATACTAACTAAAAGGCAGAGAGACAATATCCAAATTAACAAAACTAGAAAAGAAAGGGGGACATAAGACTAGACCCTGAGGAAATCCAAAGAATCATTAGGTCTTACTTCAAAAACCTGTGTTCCACCAAATTGGAAAACCTAAAGGAAATGGATGATTTTCTCCAGAGATTTTACTAAGTCAAGATCAGATAAACAGTTTAAACAGTCCTATAACCTTAAGAAAATAGAAGCAGTCATCAAAATTCTACCAGACTTTCAAAGAAGAGCTCGGACCAATACTCCTCAAACTATTCCAAAAAACAAAACAAAACAAACAAAAAAAACCCAACAACAACAACACCAACAAACAGAAACAGAAGGAACATTGCCAAATTCATTCTATGAAGCTACAACCACCTGATACTAAAACCATACAAAGATTCAACAAAGAAAGGCAGAGAATTTCAGACCAATTTCCGTCGTGAACATTGGTGCAAAAATACAAAATAAATCTAAGGACACATCAAATAAATTATCCACAATGATCACGTAGGCTTCATTCTAGACATGTAGGGATGGTTCAACATATGAAAATCCATCAGTGTGATCCACCATATAAACAAATTGAAAGAAAAAAAATCACATGATCATCTCATTAGATGTAGTAAAAGCCTTTGACAAAATCCAAAACATCATCATGATAAAAATTTTGGAGATATCAGGATACAAGGCACACACCTAAACATAATAAAAGCAATATACAGCAAGCCAATAGCCAGCATCAAATTAAATGGAGAGAAACTCAAATCAATTGCAAATTGATTTGCAAATCAGAACAAGGCAAGGCTGCCCACTATCTCCGTATCTCTGCATTATATTGCTTGAAGTGCTAGCTAGAGCAATAAGACAACTAAAGGAAATCAAGGGGATACAAAATAGAAGGAAAGAAGTCAAAGTATCACTATTCACAGATAATATGATAGTATACATAAGTGTCCCCAAAAATTCTCCCAGGAAATTCCTTCAACTGCTAAACACCTTCAGCAAAGTGGCTGGATACAAAATTAACTCAAAAGAAAAAAAAAAAAAAGAAAAAATCAGTATCCCTCCTATATACAAATGACAAATGACAAATTTCTTTGAAGAAGAAATTAGGGAAACAACACCCTTCACAAGAGCCATATATATATATGTATGTATGTATTGGTGTAACTCTAATCAAGCAAGTGAAAGACCTGTATGACAAGAACTTCCAGTCTCTGAAGAAAAAAAGTGAAGAAGTTATCAGAAGACAGAAAGATCCCCCATGTTCATGAATCAGGAGGATTAGTAAAAATGGCCATCCTGCCAAAAGCAATCTACAGATTCAATGCAGTTCCAATCAAAATACTAACACAATTCTTTACAGATCTTGAAAGAACAATTCTCAACTTCATAGGAAAAAAAATGCAGAATAACTAAAACAATCCTGTGCAATAAAAGATTTTCAGGAGATACCTCCATCTCTTATCTCAAGCTGTACTCAACAGTAATAAAAACTGCATGGTACTGGCATAGAAACAGATTGTAGATCAATGGGATCGAATTGAAGAGCCAGAAATAAACTCACACACCTTGCTTATCCAGGCTCTAGTGTTTATATACCCTCTGAAAAGTTTCCAGAACTCCAAACGTCACAAAATCACAGAACCTATCTGCAGCAGGCAAAACCACTCCCCTGCTAGAGCACGAGGTAAATCATAGTCAGATGCTTCGAAGCAGCCCCATATCCCCATACCTAGGATTAAAACAAAAACATATTCTTAACATATTTCTGTGTTTTTAAAGAAACCAAAATTCCAGAATTCTCACTACACACTACTATGAAACAGATCATGGCTCTCTGGTCTGCATGCTAGGTCCCTTTCTGATATCTCAGGGAAGCCCCTAAATACATTGTTATCTGATTCACTCCAGAAACAGTAGAAAATACGATATCAAATGATTTATGACTGACTAATTGCTACCACAAAAACAGCATTATCAAAAAATAAAGATGCAACAAGAATGAGATACATCACCAAACAGGAATGAGCTGACTCTTAATTTCATCATCCAGGAAAAAGTATTGACTAACCCTTGCATAACCTCTCGGGCTCTGTACACTAGGAAGATGGGTTTCCCTCCATCTTCAGCACCTAATTTCTCAGGAACAACATGCTGGCTTAGAGTCCAAATTACTTTTAATGGAACAGCCCACTAGACAGAAAAACTAATTATTCCTGGGAAAGGTATAGAGTTAAACATTTGTCATTTTATTATTTAACCAAATATAATAACTGTCATTAAACTTTTAACTAAAAGATCATGCGACAACAATGGTAGCTATCTACTTTCAATATTTCTTCCCATCTCAAATGCAATACTATTTAAGATGTGTTTACTTTTCTCCTTTGAGGGGAGGGGGCTTTTGAGACAGGGTTGCTCTGTAAAGTCTTGGACTTGCTTTGTAAAGCAGGCTGACTTCAAATTCACAGAGATCCTTCTGGCTCTGCTTCCTGAGTCCTGGGATTACGGGCGTGCGTGCCTGGCCAGATGTGTATACTGATAAAGTGAATGGTTCATCACTTCATCTGCAAAATCTTCAACTAGTCATCAACCACATATTTAGAGAATCATTTTCTCCTTATCCAACACAAAAAGGTTAGCTCTTCCAAGTCTTCTGTGGTTAAATTAATTTTTAGTATATACAAAAGAAAAAAATTCTGAACTCAGTGAGCTAAAAACACTAAACATTTTTTAGGGGTTGAGAGTCTACAGGTCAGCTGAGCCACCGTCAGTCAGTCACAGCTGAGCTCAATCCTGTATCAGCTAATCAGCCTCTGCAAGGGGTGACCTCTGAACTTGGTTGACCTGTGTATGTGGGAGCCTAGAGAGGCATCTCTGGAGCCATCTAGACTGGGCTGGGTCCACTGAGTTCATTTCCAATGGTCTCCTACATACAGTTTTTATTTTGTTTTTACATAATGGTGTCAAGAGAAGCTCCAAGTGAATCTAGCTCTGTTGTCGGTAAAGGTTGGGATTCAACTGCTATTCCTTAAGTTACTTTGTGGTATTTTCCTAGAATCACTTATTACTTAAGGCCCTTAATATATATTTTTTCTACCTAAAATATGTTCTTCTTCTCTGTCCCTTTGCTCAGGCTTATCCCTTTTGATCTTTCAGGGGTCACCTGAGACACCACAGCTGCTAGCTCAGACTCTATCTCCTGGTTTGTGTTGTGGTACTTCGTCCTCTGATGTGTCGGTGGCTTGACACAGGCATAGTCGTTTATACAGGTATTTTATCTTTTGCTTTTCTCTCATTGTTTTGCCATGGGCACTTGGAAAAGGCAAGTTCCACACTTATGATGTACCTTATAAATATCAGTGATGGCTAATTTTCATTGGCAACTGGACTGGATTTAGAATCACCATGGAAACACACCACTTGGAGTAACTATAAGTGACTTCTCAGAACAGTGCACGTGAGTAGAAAAGACTCACCCCAAGTATGAGCAGCCTCATCCAGTGTACTGGAGCCCCAGATCAAATAAAAAGGGGATTTCGAGGTAGATGCTGGCATCCCTCTGCTTCTTGGTGTCAGATAAATTGTGAATAAATACTTCACACTCTGATCTCATTGTTTCCCACTATGATGGGTTGTTCTGTCCTTCAGCCATGAACCAGAGTAAACCCTCCCTTCCTTAAGTTCCTTTTATCAGGTATTTCGCACATATACAATAACATATTTATTTATATTTATTAACATGCAATAACGTATTTATATTTATTTAAATAATTTATTTTATCTCTTTATTAACATATTTATTAATACATACAATAATATATTTATTAATGTTTTAAACTGATTTAAAAGTCTTCTAACCAGAAGAAAAAGAAATAAAATATGTAAAGAATGCATGTGGATTTTCTTAATTTAACTATTTCTTCATTTCAAAGCATTATGGCACCTATTATGAATGTCTACAATTTTTTGTTAAATTGAGTAAATATTTGACTAATGTTCTTATTCTCTAAGCCATGAGTTCAATAAGGCAAGAGAGTCTAGGTCTTGTCACTGTCAGAATCTCAACTCCACTCCCAGTTCCAGCAAAAAGGAACTCCGAACACATCTGCTAAATAAATGAAGAATGAGAAATCTCATTAGGAGTTCAGTTCTAAGCCAACTAAGCTGGTGAAAGGTCACGAGCAGATGTCAAATAGACAGAGGGTGTGGTCAACATCGCTGATTCACTGGCTTGTGAGCTTGAAAGGAATGCTAGAGTAAGGTAAGTGAACAGAAGGGATGACGTTCAACTTGACAAAACTTTGAATGCAAATGCTTTTGGCTACCCCTGAATGATGAAGGTTTGGATGCAGAGGGAGGTACCTCTCTTCCATCTCATTCCATAGAAAAGGAACAAACATTAGCGGATTGGAACACAGAGAATGAAAACATTTTCAATGTCATGTATAAACAGAATAGATATTCTTATATGACATTTGGCTTAATATATCCAAAAGAAGGTACTGAGAAGAGACCTACCATTCTTAGTAATATTCTGTGTGCTTAATTTTTATCTTAAGTCCATTAATTGTGCTTGGATTTATTGAATAAAGTCCTGATCATTTTCAGCTCTGCTATGTGACAAAAGTGTCACATTTTATTATTATTTGGTTTTGTTAACTGAAATAATCTTAGGATTTAATAGCTATTGACCAGAGAAGAACAAACTCTTTTACTGAGCAAAACACATTGCTGCCAACTACACTCTGCCCAACTGAACTCAAGTATTTACCCTTTATTTAATCATCCATGGCACGGGGAGCAGAGTGACAGATGACCAAGTCAGCTACTAAGGTGCAAACTGGGATCTTGCGTGTAAGAGAAGCCAGTCCTCATAGAAGAAGCAAAATAGGTAAGTGTCCTGAGTGACCACTTTTTGAGCCAAGCAACAGCCATCTTGGGGCATTCAACTGCATGCCCTTGCAAAAGGTTTTATTAGCTGGGCCAGTTTCTGTTTAACAGCCTCACCTCTCATGGCAGGGTTGGGAATTAGAGTCTCCCCTGCAGGTCTGGATGCTCCCTAATACCTGATGTGCACAGCTGTGCCTTAATTGCAATGGCCTTGGTAAGAGGCTCTAGAGCCTATGTCACATACCTAGCCAGGGAAGACTAGAGCATAGACCACCTCTCTACCGGGAAGCCCTCATCCTTGCTGGGTCAAGGCTTTACAGTCTGTTGGCATTACAAGCACCCATACCCTGTGAGTAACCCCTCACCTGTGTTCTGTAAGGAAGCCCAATGGACCTATTGGTTTCCCAGACTGAACTTTAGTAAAAATCCTGCTTCGAGTTCTGGTGGGAACTTTAGGGGAAGGGACTGACATTGTTTATGTCTGTCTCTAGGAAGAAATTTTAGGCACAGTTATCGCTTTCTAAGTGAGCTACCTCTCTTCAGCATGTTACTATCCTGCGTCTTAAGCACGCCTTCTTCTTGAGAGACCAAACTGCATCAGGAGTACCCTTGGCAGTTTCTGCGGAAAGCGCTAAGAAAATAGAGGGAGTGCCCTAAAAGAAGTAGCCACCACACTTAAATGCGCTCAAAACATTTATTCTTTTTTTTTTTAATTCTTACTCAGCTAAGCTTAGTGCTAATTTTTCCTTATGCTGAAACAATGAAGATTTAGTTGAGGGGGTTGGGGTCCTACTTGGATGTCTAAAAATCACGCATGTCAGCTCTCAATGATCTCTTGCCAAGTACTCCAGATACAGACAAAGATTAGAGCTGCTGTGGTTGAATTTCACACTTAGGCCTTCTGTGGGCTTCTGTACTTTGCAGCCAGACAACTCTACCCTTAATCAGAGAACATCACATAGAATAAAAATTTATATTGGAAGGCAGTGAAATACAGGATCTAGAAAGCGAAAAGGAAATGCCATCATTGGCCATGATTTGTATGTCACTTTGGAACAATTCCACAAGTAACTTTTTTTTTCTTGAAAATACTACAAAACAAAGACTTAGATGTCTAGACATTCACTATGGCATAACCTTAGTTAGATCTTAAACTACAGAGACTCCTTTCCTTCCTTACGTGACTCAATTTGGCCACCCCAAAGCAATTTTAGTACAAACATTGTCAATACACAAATACCCATATGTGTACATTTGTGTAAATGTTTGGTTTTGGTGATGTAAAATAGTAGCAAAAGCAATCTTGTCCTATATCCCAAACTCACTGAAAAATCTAAGCAATTAGGAATCGCCAGGGTCCAATCAATTATTACAGAGAAATTTCTGTACCCAAATTCATAACCAAATCTTAAATCTCCTTTCTACCCTTTTCATTGATAAAATTTAATTCTCTAAGATACTGGATTGTTTTTAAGTACAGAGTTTTTAAAAAATAGAAGATTAGCTTTTATACAAATGTATCACTTACTAAAATAGCTTTCTTTTAAATAAAAAGTATTTTGTCACAAAATTAACTCAGAGCCACTGTAAATTTTTTTAAACATAGGCTTTTCTTTTTCCTAGAAAAAAAATCACTATCAAATTTTAATTTCTATCCTTATATTTTCTATTTATAAAATGTCATGTTTTTTGCCAGGTACACACCATTAAACCCAGCACTCTGGAAACAAAGGCAGATAAATCTCTATGTGTTCGAGGCCAGCCTGGTCTGGTCTACACAGTGAGTTCTAGGACAGCCAGGGCTACACATAGAGAAACCCTGTCTCAAACAGTTTGTTTGTTTGTTTGTTTGTTTGTTTATAAAGTAAGATAATGCTAATTTTGTAACTCAATGTCTTGTTCGGGAGTACGCCAGCAGTATACTTAGATCCCCTATAGGGTTAATGGCTAATATATTAGGATTTGGAAGTATTGTGAACTACATTAATATAGAAGAGGATATATTAATATTCTAAGCTTGAGTACTTCAGGACGTGATCTTACCTGTAAATCTGGTTGTTGTAGATATAACTAGCTGGCTATGATGAACTCCTATAAGCTCACAAACCTGCTCTTCTTGTAAGAGATTGATCATCTGAAGCAGAGAAACACAGGAGGAGCACAGTGTGGAGGCAGAGGAGAGACTGGAGCAAAGCAGCAACAAGGTAAGGTCTATATCTTGATTTGAAAGCTCATTAGAGGGCTGATCTATATGGCTAATTCCTATCAGTACATAGAAACTTTTTGTTTTGTTTATTTGTTTGTTTTGTTGTTGTTTTCTGAGACGGGGTTTCTCTGTGTAGCCCTGGCTATCCTGGAACTTGCTCTGTAGACTAGGCTGGCCTCAAACTCAGATGTGCCTGCCTCTGCCTCCCAAGTGCTGAGATTAAAGACATGCACCACCATGCCCAGCTAGTAGGTAGAGATCTTGTTTCATTCTTCATGTGGATATTCAATTTTCCTGACACCATTTGTTGAAGAGGTTATCTTTTCTTCAAGGTACTTTTGCACCTTTGTCAAAACTCACGTAGCTGTAGCCGTATGAGTTTATTCTTGCTGCTTCTCTTCCGCTCCATTGACCTATACATCTGGTTTCTAGCCAGTAATGTATGCTATCTGTCAAGATGACTCTGCAGTATATTTTGATATTGTGATACCAACAACCTTGCTCTTTCAGCTCAAGCCGGCTTCCACTGCTTGAGATCTTTTGTGCTCCTCTGTGAATTTTAGGATTGATGGTCTCACTCTGTGGAAGAAAGGCACTGTAGTTTTGGTGGGAATTTTATTCAATCCGTAGACTGCTTTTCCTACTGTAGTCATTTTCACAATATTAATTCTGCTGATTCACAAGCACTAAAGACCTTTCCATTTTCTCTTGTCTTTTTCCTTTTTTTTCTTTTAGTTTCTTTATTTTTTTAAAAATCTTTCACCTAGTTTGATAAATTTATTCCTAAGTACATTTTCTTTTTTATTTGCACTTTTTAAATTTATTATTTTATATATTACAGTTTATTGACTTGTATCCCAGCTGTAGCCTCCTTCCCTCATCCCCTCTGAATCTCACCCTCTCTCCCTCTTCTCCTCCTATGCCCCTTCCCCAGCCCACTGATAGCAGAGGTCCTCCTCCTCTTCCATCTGACTCTAGCCTATCAGGTCTCATCAGGACTGTCTGCATTGTCTTCCTCTGTGGCCTGGTAATGCTGAACTCCCCTGGGGGAGATGATCAGAGAGCTAGCCACTGAGTTCATGTCAGAGACAGCCCCTGTTACCCTTACTAGGGAACCCACTTGGACATTGAGCTGCCATGGGCTACATCTGTGCAAGGATTCTAGGTTATCTCCATGAATGGTCCTTGCTTGGAGTATCAGTCTCACAAAATACCTCTGGGCCCAGATATTTTGGTTCTGTTGTTCCTGTTGCCTCCAGGTCTATCTATCTTCACCTTCTTTCATGAGATTCTCTGTGCTCTGCCCAAAGTTTGTCTATGAGTCTCAGCATCTGATCTGCTTTAAAACCATGCTGGGTAGAGTCTTTTAGAGGCCCTCTGTGGTATGCTCCTGTCCTGTTCCCCTTTTTCTCCCTCTTCCAAAGTCTATCCCATTTGCCTTTCTGAATGAAGGGCTGGAGTGATGGCTCAAGCTGTTAAAGGCTAGGCTCACAACCTAAGTACATTTTCTAAATGCTATTGTGAGTGGGATGTTTTGTTGTTTTATTTCAGTCCGAGCAAATTTGTTATTGGTATATAGGAAAACTACATTTTTTTTATCCAGGTACATTGCTGAAAGTGTTTATAGATCTAAAAGTATTTGAGTGGAAGTTTTGGGACTCTTAAATGCAAACTCTTATTGTCTATAGATGGCGTCAGTTTTCCCTCTTTGAATTATTGTGTCTCCTCATGCCATATGTCTCTAGCTAAAACCTCAAGTGCTACACAGAGTAAAAGTGGAAAGAGTTGAACACCCTTATTCCTGATTTTAGGTTAAATCACTCAACTTTCTCCCCACTTGATACAACAATGGCTATATATTTACCCTTTGTAGCTTTTATACAATATGGTGCCTTTCTTGTATTTCTAGTGCCCACGGGGCTTTTTACATGAAGGAATGTTGAACTTTATCAAGGACCTTTTCTACAGATTATGGAAGATCATGTGACTTCTGTCGCTGACTCTACTCATATGCTGCATTAGACTTACTGATCCGTGTATACTGCCCTTGGGATCCTAAAATGAAACCAACTTAATTGTGTGATTTAGTCTTTCAATGGGTTGTTGAATCCTATTTGCAAGTAGTGTATTGAGACTTTGGAAACGTGCATATAATGTTCTATTCTCACTATTGTGTTCCTAGCACTTTTGATATCAGGGTCTTACTGGCTCCATAGAATGAATTTGGAAGCATTCCTTCACTTTCTGGTTTACGGAATATGTCCTGTATTTTTTAGAGGCTTGATAGTTGTTCTAGATAGTTCTGTTGCTGTTTAGCTCACAATCTTGGGTTACAATCATTGCAGAGAGCACACAGAGGCAGGAACTTCCAGATTAGTCACACCATACTAACAGCCAAAAGAAGAGATGAAAAAATGCACATACGATGCCTATTTGCCTGTTTCTAGCTTTCCCCCCTGTCCTATATAGTTCAGAATCACCTGCCTAGGGAATGATGTCGCCCACAACGGGCTGGATTTTCCTCCATCAGTTGACAATCAAGACAATCCATCACAGACAAATCTGATAGAGACAATTATGCAATTGAGACCCTTTTCCCAGATGATTCTAATTTGTGGCATGTTGACATTTAAATCTAACCAGTGAAGTAGTGTTCGACAGTGAATTCATCTAGATTTAGGTTTTTCTTTGTTGGGAGACTCTTCAGTCATGGTGTTTGACATATCTCTGTTTAAGCTATTTATACTCTTTTGATGACACCTCACTTTTTAAGAAGAAAAATACACTTTGATTGCTATTGATAAATATGGAGAACAAATGAAAGAATGGATAAAGATCCAGCTTAAAACTGGGGCAGGGCATAAATGATGGCCATTTTGAATGGCCAATTGCATAAGAAAGAGAAGAGATATTATACCTCTATTAGAAGACATTATGGTGTAGGGACATGTGCTAGCTAGGAATATTTATCAAACCTGCATTTATTAAAATATGTTGGGGGCCGAGGAATTTTCTCAGAGAGTAAAGCACTTGATGTGAAAGTATGAGCTCATGAATCCACCTTCTCTGCACCCATGTAAAAGCCAACATGGCTGGGCAAGTGTGGAACCTCAGTACCGGAGCAAAGAGACAGGATTCTGGGTGATGCTCAGCCATGTTTAACCAGACAGGCAAGCCCCAGGCTCACTGGCCTACTAATGGGGATGCTGAGTCAGAAGCCTAGAAGGCAAGTTCATGTTATAACAATGGTCTCAGCCAGTGAAAATGATACCGCTGACATGAAACAGCTGATGGAGCAGACTGCCACCATGGAGCCTTCTGGTTCCCTAGGAATAAGTGCCTTTCTAGAATCCTGTAAGAAGGCTGGATAATACAAACTAAACACAATAGCAAAATCATTTTTTGTAAAGGGTTCCAAGGTGGTTAATCCATAGACAACCTCCATCCCTGCCTGCCATCTTCCTAGATCACTGAAAATGATCATGGAGGGGTTTTAAAAAGCACATTTCTATCTATTTACTCATCATTTAACTAATCCAACCAAGCGTCCAACCTTTGGGCATCAGAATATGATGTTGTCGTCTACAGAGTTCATGCTTGAGAAACATTTAGTCTAATCTAATTACTCAATAAAAATTGCAAAAATAAAATTTTCATCCCTCATCAGAAAAATATTTTCCTTGCAATGCATGGCATCAATGCAGAATATTTCATGTTTCTAATTTTGTGTTGAACAAATTTACAGCTATTCATACCTAAATACAGCTGCATGTGGCCTGTGGGTGGAAGGCTAGACATGAAGGAACTTCACTGAAGATAATAGGTATCAACAACTTTGGAAATCAGTCTGGCACTTTCTCAATCAGGAGTAGGGCTACCTCAAGATCCAGCTATTCCACTCCTAGGCATATATCCAAAGTATGCTCAAGTATACAAGGACTTTTGCTCAACCATGTTCGTAGCAGCTTTATTCATAATAGCCAGAATCTGGAAAGAACCCAGATGTCCCTCAACAGAGGAATGGATACAGAAATTGTGGTACTTTTACATAATGGAATACTATTCAGCAATTAAAAACAAGGAAATCATAAAATTTGCAGGCAAATGCTGGTAACTAGAAAAGATCATCCTGAGTGAGGTATTCCAGAGCAGAAAGACACATACAGTATATACTCACTTATAAGTGTCATGTTATAACACTTATTAGACATATAATATAGGATAATCACACTAAAATCTGTACACCTAAAGAAGCTAATCAAGAAGGAGGACCCTGGGTTTGATTATCAATTCTCACCCAGAAAGGCAAATGGAATGGACATCAGAAGATGGATAAAACAGGGAACAGGACAGGAATCTACCACAGAGGGCTTCTGAAAGACTCTACCCAACAGGGTTTTAGGGCAGATGCTGAGACTCACAGACAAACTTTGGGCAGAGTGCAGGGAATCTTATGAAAGAAGAGGGAGATAGAAAGACATGGAGGGGACTGGAGCTCTACAAGGAGAGCAACAGAACCGAAAACTCTGGGCCCAGGGACTTCTGAGACTGACACTCCAACCAAGGACAATTCATGGAGATAACCTAGAACCCCTGCACATATGTAGCCCATGGCAGCTCAGTATCCAAGTGGGTTCCCTAGTAAGGGTAACAGGGGCTGTCTCTGACATGAACTCAGTAGCTGACTCTTTGATAACCTCCCCCTAAGGGGGATAGCATTACCAGGCCACAGAGGAAGACAATGCAGCCAGTCCTGATGAGACCTGATAGACTAGGGTCAGATGGAAGGGGAGGAGGACCTCCCCTAACAGTGGACTGGGGGAAGGGCATGGGAGAAGAAGAGGGAAGAAAGGTGGGGTTGGGAGGGCACGAGCTACAACTGGGATACAAAGTGAATAAATTGTAATAAATTAAAAAATTAAAAATAAAGAGAAAAAGAAGAAATAAAAGATAACTCAGGAAATTCAGAATTCCTACTGGACATCACCTCTGCAATTATTAGACATTTCCTGTGGCTGAAACAGTTAAAGATGTGAATCTATATTTATATATACATATATTTATGTTTACAAATATCATATATTATTTATATTATAGATTATATGTATTGTATATATTATACATACATATATTACATATATTATATAAATACATATGTTTTATATATTTAGTATATTTATATGTGTATACATAGATGGAGATATCGTATCTGAAGTTGTATGGCTTATTCACTCACACCACTGCATTCACTTATACCCTTAGCTTTATCTCCATCTTGTTTTCAAGGTCTATCATCTAACTGCATAGGCACCATGTTTACAAGGACATCTCTCCAAGCTTTGAAACTTCTTTAATACATTGTTGTATGAATAAACACATTTTCCCCTAAAACAAATTCCCATAACTATAGAATGAATAATTTGGGGCACTAAATACAAAGTACCAACATGCCTTCAAATGATTGAGAAGTTTATGGTTGTTTTGTTGTTTTTGCTGTCATCAAAGTTTAGAGTTTTCAAGTGGGTTCAAACTGAACTATGGTTACTCTTTTCCATCTAGCAGTTAAAAACATTTTGTTCCACCTTGCTCTGGTCCTTAATTGCAGTAAACTTCATATTCACCTGCTCCTTCCATTTTCTGTGTTTGCCTTGATCTTTGATCATTTCTGCACAGAATGATCCAATTACATCCAGTATTTATCAACAATTTGGTAAATTATTAAACTCTATTATTGAACTATTCTGATGCAGCCTTGCCATTTACAAGAAACAAATGCACAACTTACCATAGGCCTATGGCATGTTTTATCAAGAAATAATTCAGTATGTTTTAGAGTCTCTGGTACTTTTGGCCCCTTGCCAGGATTCAATCAAAGCAACATTTTTATTACCAAGCAGTCCTTCTCTGTCCCCTTGGTATAATTCTAGCTTGTTAACTGGGCACTATGGTCACTTCTTACTAACAATCTTTTTCTCAGCTTGATCCCTAAAGTAGACAGTATTTTAGACCTCCATTTACCTTTCCAGATCTCTTAGTTGCAAGTTGACATTCGGGTAAGGACAGGGCAGAGAGGGAAAAGTAAGTGTTAATTTTAAAAATTGAATATATCATGGGCTATATCCGGGCAGGGGTTCTAGGTTATATCCATTCATGATCCTTGGTTGGAGAAACAGTCTCATGAAAGACCCCTGTGCCCTGATATATTTGGTCCTTGTGGAGCTCCTGTCCTCTCCAGGTTTTACTAACTCCCCCTTCTTTCATGTGATTCCCTGCGCTGTGCTGAAGGTTTGGTTATGAGTCAATATCTGCTTTGATACACTGCTAGGTAGAGTCTTTCAGAGGCCCTCTATGGTAGGCCCATGGTAGCTCAGTATCCAAGTGGGTTGTCTAGTAAGGGGGACAGGGACTATTTCTGACATGAACTCAATGGCGAGCTCTTCTACACCCTGCCCCTACCCCCAAGGGAGGAGAAGCCTTGCTAGGCCACAGAAGAGGACATTGCAGCCAGTCCTGAAGAGATCTGATAAGCTAGGGTCAGATGGAAGGGGAGGAGGACCTCCCCTATCAGTGGACTTGGAAAAGAGCAGGGAGGAGATGAGGGAGGGAGGGTGGGACTGAGAGGGAATGAGAGAAGGGGCTATGGCTGGGATACAAAGTAAATAACCTGTGATTAATATAAAAAATAAAAATTAAAAAAAAATCAAGAAAAAAAATTGAATATATCACTTCTGACGTCTAAGAACAGTGAACCAGATTCTGTATCTACTTTCCAAGCTGGAAATAACTCAAGGTATATGTGTCCATCAGACTCTTTAGAGTCATTAAGTTCTTCAGGAAACTGGGGATAATCTCTCTTTACAAACTTTGGAAGCACACATAATCTGTACATACGTATTGGTGAGAATATGTTTCAGGGGTGGCTTTCAAAGGCAAGTTAAATTTTCCCGTAGTCTGATTAATGTATTTGCGTCATTAACAGCAATATTTACATTTAATTGATCTAATATTGAGTTCTACAACTACAATTGGCATAAAAAAATATATCTGTCCTCCAGACTCACCCTGATGTGCTCTGCCTCCAGCTATATCTTAGGAAAGACTAGAATCTGTATAATCATTGAGATATACAATAGATCTTAACCTATGTATAAGTAGGAAGAAAAACAAATCCTGTATTTTCTCCAAGAAGATCCCCAGATTTTCCATAATAAATAAAATGTGCTGAAGATGTATTTATGGAACTAATAAATAGATGTTTGAACAAGTTAAGAAACTGATTCTCAGGGACTGATTTTTGAGTCCCTAACTGAACTATTCCTTGAGTGTGAAAACATGAAATGGGTAGCCAGATTTGTTCAATAATTTTTCTTCCTTTTCTTACATTTTTGTTTTTAAGTTTGTCTATAATAGGTGTGTACTTGTATTTGTGAGTGTAGGTACTGATAGAGACAAGAATACGGCACTGTCAATCAATCTGGGGTTTTCTCAGACAATTAGGAATAATGCTACCTCAAGATCTAGCTATACCACTCCTAGGCATATATCCAAAACATGTTCAATTATACAATGAAGACGTTTGCTCAACCATGTTCATAAAAGATTTATTTGTAATAACAAGAATCTGGAAACAACCCAAATGTCCCTCAACAGATGAATGGATACAGAAACTGTGGTACATTTACACAATGGAATACTACTCAGCAATTAAAAACAAGGAAATCATGAAATTTGCAGGCAAATGCTGGTAACTAGAAAAGATCATCCTGAGTGAGCTTTCTAGAAGCAGAAAGACACACGGTATATACTCACTTATAAGTGGATATTAGACATATAATATAGGATAATCACACTAAAATCTGTACACCTAAAGAAGCTAATCAAGAAGGAGGACCCTGGGTAAGATGATCAATTCTGACTCAGAAAGGCAAATGGAATGGACATCAGAAGAGGGAGAAAACAAGAAACAGTATAGGAGCCTACCACAGAGGGCTTCTGAAAGACTACCCAACAGGGTTTTAAAGCTGATGCTGAGACTCGGAGACAAACTTTGGGCAGAGTACAAGGAATCTTATGAAAGAAGAGGGAGATAGAAAGACCTGGAGGGCACAGGAGCTACACAACGAGAGCAACAGAACCAAAAAAATCTGGACCCAGAAGTCTTTCCTGAGACTGATACCCCAACCAAGGACCATTCATGATACCCCAACCTAGAACCTCTGCACAGATGTAGCCATGGCAGCTCAGTATCCAAGTGGGTTCCCTAGTAAGGGTAACAGGGACTGTCTCTGACATGAGCTCATTGGCTGGCTCTTTGATCACCTCCTCCTGATGGGGCAGCATTACCAGGCCACAGAGGAAGACAATGCAGCCAGTCCTGATGAGACCTGATAGGCTAGAGTCAGACAGAAGAGGAGGAGAACCTCCCCAACAGTGGACTTGAGGAGGGGTATGGGAGAAGAAGAGGAAGGAAAGGTGGGATTGGGAGGGGACGAAGGAGGGGGCTACAGCTGGGATACAAAGTGAATAAACTGTAATTAATTTTAAAATAAATTAACTTAAAAAAATAAAGAATACTGCACTATTTCCCATGGACCTGTAGTTACAAGTACGTGCTGGTGATTGAACTTAAGTCCTCAGCAAGAACAAAATGCACTCAGTCACTGATCTACCTGTCTAGCACCCAATAACTCTGTATTTGTGAATAATTATTTTGGTTTGCACTCAGTCCTTTATTAACATTTATTCGTCAGAACTCTTTGATCTTGCATGTTTTTGAATCCTGTTATTGCTAAGCCCTGTCTCTTTCATCCTCTCCTTGTAAATTGAAATGGTATCCTTAAATTTGATCTCAGTTCATGGGTATCAGACTCCTGTGAGACATGTTAGAACTTTAAAACAATCAGACAGCTAAAAAATGAGTCAAAGTGAATCTTAAACATTTCAAATGGAGAAATTTCTTTCAGATTTTTCTCAGAGACAAAACCTATAATATAAACAAGAACAATATTGGCTTTGCATCATGGGAAATGTCAGAGTTCACTCAGTCTTCTAGGAAGTTTCGTGGCCTCATCTGACGGAGAAGCCTCTGTTATCTCAGACTGGGACGTGGTTCTCTGTGGTTGGTGACTAATATTAAAAGTGTAAACAGCTTCATGCATATTTCAAGGCTCTATAAATTTAGCAACTTAATTTCTTTTTCCCCTTTAAATAGAGTTTACAGAACCCAAAGACATGTGAAAAAGTCATTTTTCATTTTTGATCAAGCCTGGGCAGGTCTCATCAAGAATAAAGACTGAAAGTTAAGTGTTTTTCTACATCCCTTACAATATTCCCCAACCAAATACACACACACACACACACACACACACACACACACACACACACAATCAGAGAAAGAACATGGTCAAACTAAAGATAAGAATTTTTTTAGGAAGCAGAATATTCTCTTTTAAATTCTATTTATTTATTTATTTCAATTTATTCACTTTGTATCCCCACTGAAGCCCCCCCCCTTCTCCTCCCAGTCCCACCCATCCTCCCTCTTCTCCCCCTATGGCCTTTCCTTAATCCCCTGATAGAGAAGAGGGAGATAAAAAGACTTAAAGGCAACAGGAGAACAACAAAGCCAAAAATCCTGGGGGGGGGGTGCAGAGACCTTGCATGGAGAGGACCTAGACCCCTCTTCAGAGGAAGCCCATAGGCTGTGCAGTTTCCAAGTGGGGTACATAGGCTGTTTCTGACATGAACTCAGTGGCTGGCTCTTTGATCACCTCCCGATGGGGGCTGCTGCCTTGCCAGGCCACAGAGGAAGATAATGCAGCCAGTCCTGATGAGACCTGATAGGCTAGGATCAGATGGAAGGGAAAGAGATTTTTTTAAACAGGTACAAAGTAAAATTATGTCTGCAAATTGAAAGCAGCAGAGAAGCCCAGAACGGAAGGAGAAAGACAGTAAAAGAGAGAATGTACCTGTCCAGGAAAACTTCGGAGAGATTATAGACTCAGAGCAGCCAGTACAAAGGCAGAGAAATGAGAAAATGAAGTATGATTCAAAACTTCCTTCAGAATCCATGCTTTACCTAGAAGATTGTCTTCATGTCCTGCTCCTAAGGCAACCTGGGCTGTTTTCTATCAACACCGGATGAACTGACCCAGTAAGACTAGTGGGATTGTTTCAGACATACAGAGAAGGCCCTGCTCTTGATCCCCAGTGAAATCCAGCTCACTCTTGTATATCTTTAAGTGACAATTAAGAGATGCCCCAGAGCTGTGATCCTGGGCGACTCAAATTCGCAGCCTTCATGACTTTCTGAAAGAGTTTCAATGGCTTGTCTCCATTCAAACTTCATCCTATAAATACTGTTCTCTGCTCCTACCTCTATCTTAGCAAATTATCTACAGCATAGTTCATTTTAATCAATTAAGTGAACACTATGAGTGAGACCTATACTTCATCACTTCGCTGTGATTGTCCATACAGCATGTTTTAAAATTCCTTCTGCATTGAATGTTTCACAATAGAAAGTCCTCCAAATGAACAAGGGTCCAGGACATTAAGATGGTGATAATCTCAGGCAGAGCATTGGGCATGAAGACTGCTTCAAAGTAAGGTCTCATGAATGTCTCAATATTCTGTAGCCCTGCTTTATGATACTCAAAATAAAACAAAACATGCATCTTCTTTTTTAATTAAAAATCATTTCTCCCAAAGGAAAAAAACTGTTCCCTTATAGCCCTATATTTAGTATATTATTGATGTGGTCAGAGATGGCTTAATTAAACACATAGTACTTTTAAATGAGTTATTACCAAGAATTTATTATCATAAACAGAGCGCCTGGACGGCGATGTAATAATACCCTGTATTGTAGCAGAAGAGATGACTAAGAGGTTAAGAGCACCGGCTGCTCTTCCAGAAGATCTGGGTTTGATTCCCAGCACCCACATCAGGCAGCTCACAATCACCTGCAACCCCGGTTCCAGAAGGATCTGATTTCATCTGTGGCCTTCAGGGCACCTGCACACATAGTGCACACACGTGTACTCAGGCATGACCACATAAAAAAATAAGCCTTTTCCAAAAGGCTGAGTCAATTTCGGATTCCTTCTGAAAAATCCGAGGACTTCCATAAAGGCCTTGAGTGAAATGCAGAGCCCTTCTGAGTCTCTTTTCCTGAAACATCCAAATGGAGTTTGCTACTAGGAGTATCTATTTAACCACAACAGATCACCTCAGGCTAATCCAATCAGAGAAGGATTTAATAGACGGCGCTGGACAGCTGAGGCCTGGAGATGAGGGTGGGAAAGCTGGGGAGTGAGACAGCACATATCAGTGTTCTGCCCAGAGCATCCAGCTTGGGCCAGCACCAGGGGCATCACGGATGCTGGAAGTTATTTCAGGTCTCAGCAGCGTTATCAGCCTGGAGATACATAACTGCTCTCAACTCACCTCGGGGCTCTCTGAAAATAAACATGATAGGTAATATTTTTATAATACAAACCCCAAACTTCTACTTTTTATAATTCCCCGGAAATAGTGTCTCGCTGCTCCATCCAAGGACATTCACTTGTATCAACTAATGAGCTCATTCACCTTGACCAAACCAATGAGGTAAAAAACTTTGATTGGCTTAGATTTCATATATATATATATATATATATATATATATGTGTGTGTGTGTGTGTGTGTGTGTGAATACATATATACATATGCATATATGTATGTTTATATGTACATGTTTATACATACGTGTTAATGTGTATCTGTGTACATGTTTATACAAATATTATATGTATATATGTATGTATACATATAACTATATATGTGTACTATACACTCATACATGCACAGGTTAGGAAACCCAGGAACAGTGATGCTAAGCGACATCATGCCAACACTGCTGAGCATCAGGTTAGGCGTAAACGCAGCAGTCACACCTGTACTAAGAGGTGTGACTGCTGTAGCAATTAACACACCAACCACGCTCAGCACTAGAGTGCAGGGCAGGCAGCAGCTGCACAGTGGTCAGGTAAGAAGGAAGCTACTCCTCACAGCTTTGGGGAACAGGTGTGCCTGATCATCAGATTATCTCCGAATCATTTATATTTGGAAATGCATGTCTGGACCGTCAGTGGCCAGGACGTCTCTTTTGAACGAGAAGACGCATTGGTGACTACAGATTCAAGTTGCAGAGATAATTTGGGAACCACAGGAAATAAAGAAAACCTTAGATGTCAGTTCCCATCTATTTTATATCGTGGTATTCAGAAAAGGAGTAATATTTTTACAGTAAACTAGAGAAAGCTGCCAATAATTGTAGTTTTCCTGGGAACCAGTGTCTCCCGCCAACTATATAAAACATTCAAAGCAAATCCTCGCGAGGATGGAGCACCACTTGTCTCCCCTAGAAAATATTCTCAAGTATCAATGTATGAGATAATTTTTTTAGTATTCTCTTTCCTCTTTGGCAAAACCACCAAAAGATGAGTAAACTCCTCAAGCCTTCTACTTACTTCACGTGTGTGCATTTCAGATTTCTAGAAGTAACACTTTTAAATCACGTTATACAGCAGACCTCTGCTACCAGGGAGCATATGAAAAGGAGAGCAGCTTGCTGAAGGCTGATGCGTCAGAACAGCACGGATGGAGTTTGCTCTCTTCGTCCCAGAAGACAGCTTTACATTCGGGAGGGGGTGGATAGGGAACGTTGATTTACACAAATCGGGCTTCTCTCTGCCTCCTTTCCCTCGGCACCCCACTATACTCACTGCCCTAAACTGTCTTCATCCTTGGACTTTGCTGTGTAGTCAAAGGACCTTGTTTATATCCACGAGGGCAATGATGGCAGATCCTCAGCAGTGCCCCAAGAGCCAGGCGAAGCATGGCTTGTGAGGACCTACACTCATTGAGATTTGGATACAGGTCTCCACACAGCATCCTGATAAACCTTTAGAGAATTTGTGCAGCAGGAGAGCCTTTCCCGCGACTGAATAAAATGGAAGCCAGGAGATAAAATTAATCACAAGAGAATAAACTGCTTTTAGTGAGACTGTTGTATACCAAAATTAAATTATTCTGCTAATGCATGAAGACAAAAAGAGACTGGATGGTTTAGAAATAACTCTCCTCCATTAGTCTGAATGTTTCAGGTAAAATATTTAATTGACCCTTTTCAAGGGTTTCTCTTTGTGTTGAAAAAAAACTTATGTAAATAATTATTTTCTAATCCTGAATTATTTTTAACACTAAGAGGGGAAGAAGACAAATCCATAATGAAGTCAGCTTTGTCCTGTGAGCCCTTAAAGCCACTTAGACATTCAAATTAAAATGCATGATGGTTCTATGCAAAAAAAGGACTGCTTTGATTAAATTACAGTGAGATATCTCTTTCACAAAGTGAGAAAGAATTATTAATAATGTATCAGGAAACAGCCTCTGGGCAGCCCATGTTGGCAAAGGTAAGATCTCAGTACGTGCTCTGTAGCATTTCAGATATTTTCACACATCTTTGCATCCTCCAGGGTATCTATCACACAGTCAGCTCCTCAAGAGAGAACGTGCAGGCTCTCACAGCTGCTGCTGTCATAGATGACTCACTAGTAAAAAGTATGCACTGGTGTCATTGTTATTCATTACTATACCTTTTCTATTTTTTTGTTTTGTTTTGTTTTGTTTTATTTGAGACAGGATTTCTCTGTGTAACAAACCCTGGCTGTCCTGGAATTACTTTGTATAGCAGGTTGCAGATCAGGTTGGTCTCAAACTCTCAGAGATCCACCTGCCTCTGCCTCTGCCTCTGCCTCCCAAGGGCTGGAATTAAAGGCATGCACCACCACACCAAGCTTCATTTCTATTTTTTTAATAGTGAATTTCAATGATTCCACACTGATTTTTTTAATATGTATATTAGGAGGGAAATGTTTACTAATAATAACAGAACCATTCTCAGTTCTTGATAACTCATCAAAATCTCTGACTTTCACTTCAGGTTTAACACAGGGTTGCAGACATTGACCAGAGTGTCCACTATTGCATCCACAGTCTGTCTGCCTCTCTCCTTCCTGTTTGCTATGGGTCTTCTTTGTTCTTCAGGATCCCTTGTGCCTAGATATCTTCATGTTTACCTTGAGGTTGGCACATGACTGCTCCTGCCATAAACTCTGTTCTTGGGAGGGTATATTCTCCCTCCACCAACAATTATACAGTTTAGCACACAAAAGTAGTTCATGGGTCCGGAAGATGCTATGCAGTTCTTCTGTGCATAAATCCTAGTTAAGTGACTCACACCAAAGGAACTGCATGCTGACTACTGAGCCCAAGGCAACCCTTACACATCTGTGCCCAAGTAAATACGAGGGTTCTGGTTGTTTGGGGGTGTGGCTACAAGTTGATGTGTTTTTTCAGTTCTTTTTCATTTCTTCCAAATAGTCAACAATCCACATAAACAAGTCTTTCAGAAACAAAACAAAACAAAAATGTCAGAAATGGGAGGTGGAGGAAAACACTGAAACAATGAGACAACAGGAAGACCCTTGAGGCAAAATGGAACAGACCCACACATGGTCCATAAAAACAGCACCAGAAGGATCTTCCCTCCGAGCTGTCCTGGCCACAAGAATTCACCAGAGCAATGGTGTAGTCAAAGAAGATGATATCATCACCAACCGAAGAAAGAGTATATGATTCCTCCTTCTTTATTCTATCCGGGGTGTATGGAGCTCACCAGGGTTGGAGGAGTTAACAGAAGAGAGAGGCTGGGGAAGGACAGGGGACTCCGTGCTTACAGAAGGTTGTTAAGTAGCATAGCAGATGAGAATGACAGGAAGAGAGAAGAGACCTGAGTGCAAGCATGACATTGACATGGTAGACAGGCCCAGCTTGCCCAGACTGACTGTATGGTACGGATCCATCCAGGCATCACTAATTGAAAGGGAAAGACAGCCCTGATGATGTTTATTAGAAAGAAGTAAAAGGATTAAAGAAAATAAAGAAAATAAAAATGTTCTCTGTCAAGTGTATGTTTAATAAATGTCAGCCACTGAATAAACTAGCTGTATAAACTATCATCTTTCAACTAGACTACCATGTGAAATTATTACAGTTCTACCAACTATGCATCTTAATATTATATTAATGTTAATATTCTTCCATTTTAAGATTCAATATTTTTCAACACCAAGACTAAATACTTGTCCTTGAGCTCAGAAGGCTGGCACTGTCTTAATCTAGTCTAAGATCCTGGCATTATCATGTATGACAAATTTCATCTTTAGCCATGAAACCCAATCTTCATGTAAATCTTCATCTTTGGCAAGAGGCCCACCATTCTGGATTGTATCTCTCATTTTAAAAGAATGAGTGGTACTTTGTCATTAAACAAATTGGTTTAATTTATTCCATATTTCAATCTGGTTGGAGCTAAATTTTACACACAAGAGTCAACCTGCCCAGAACTAAACAACACACAAAGAAAAACTAACTCAAATTTTCCCCAAATTCTTGGTTAATATGGATGTTGTCATGGCTCAACAATGGTTTATTCTCCTGATCCTGAAACAAGGTCAGTGCTAGAGGAAGCCATCCTTCCTGTGAAATAGATGCTCAACTTGGAATACTATTTGAAAAAAATGCTAAATATTATTTTATTACTGTTATTAAGTAACTCTCAGATGACTGATCCAAGATGGAAACTGAATTTTCTTCATGCTTCCTTCCTTCCTTCCTTCCTTCCTTTCTTTCTTTCTTTCTTTCTTTCTTTCTTTCTTTCTTTCTTTCTTTCTTTCTTTCCTTCCTTCCTTCGTTCCTTCCTTCCTTCCTTCCTTTCCTCCCCAACCCCTATGTCCCTCTTTCTACAAAGAAATTCAACATTTTCAAAAACTGAGAATGTCACCTCAATTCATATCACAGATTGTCCACTAAGTACACTAACATATAATCCAAACATTATTTGTACATTAGAGGCATAGCCTTCACTAAGTGATCACAAGCTTCAAAAAGAAAAGGAAGAAAAAGCATTAAAAAGTTGGTTCTCGTTGCCATACAAGCATTCTAAGCCCTGAGCAGGAATTGCTTGGTTTAAAGCTGTGAGCCAAACCCTGTGGCACAGGAGTAAGGCAGCACTGAAACTATATTTATGCAAGACTTTCTGAAAGACAGATTATGCAATTTTCAATTACTCAATCTCAAAGGAGTGTGTTTACATGTTTTATATTCTTATTTAAACATTAAACACTATCATGGGACAACGACTTTGATTTGACAGTGATAACATTTTATTAATTTTTATATTAATAAGGTTAACAATAAGGATTTAGTTTTAGTTAAGATAAAAATGATTAACTGCCTACCAGGTTGTTTTTTGTCTTAGATTCTAGCATAAGCAGCCATCCAAACAGTGGTTGACATTATTTATTATTATTCATGATTCTTACAGTTCATGACTTTATCAGTATTATTTACAGAAAAAAATCACTGTAACAAATCATTGTTACTATGTGAAATCATTAAGTAATGCCCACAAAAAAGCCCATTATGATAAAGTACGGTGTTATTTTTTTTATTGATGGTATTTTACCGGCAAAGCCTGCAATTTTGTCTGAATACCATGGTGAGGCTACAATGCAAGGGTGGACACAGTGAGGCCACGTCTCTGTGCCGACAAATACGGCAGTTGTGACTCATTGTCGGGAAGCCATGATCTTTCAGTTTCAATAATGGTAATGACTTTGTCCTGAGTCATCCACAGTTTTGCCCAGATGTTTCTATGACTAAGCACTTAATTTTCACTCAGAACACTCCAGCAAAACAAACATATAGGATGAAATATTTAGAATAATTTATAAATGTTTATGTGAACATAAATTATCAATGACGATAGCTTCTAAACCCTGCCCAGCACACATATACAGATTCACTCTACAATGACTAAGGCCATTGGTGTTGCTTAGCACTAGTGACTAAAGACTTCCTTTATTTGACTTTCAGCATGGCAGGGACGAGTCACTGAAGCTTAAAGGACTGTTCTATTACACCAGCCACTGGGGTCATTCTACTGCTATTTCCAATCCAAAAAATTTACTTCCCTTCATTCGGTAAGATAGGAAATAAAAGGATGTTTCCACATGGCTGCATGCTTAGCAAAGCTAAAGCATTCCAGTCACTCTTGGCTGCATGGTGTCTTTCCAAGGCATCTTGTTTGGAGACAGAGTGTTGGTGTTGAATATAATTCTTTCAAGTCAGTAGTGTTATAATCAGAAGGGAGATAATACATTCTCCTGAAATTAATTTAGAAACTAGATCTCCTGCCTACATTAATGCTGTGTGTTCCTCAAGCTTCTTTATTGAATTGTGCTTTCTGGCAGGTGATGCTGTGTTCTTAAAATGGTAGACACTTCAGAAGTATGAACTAAAACCCTTGAAATAAGAGGCAAAATAAACATTCCTTCTCTGAGTTGGTCCTTCCAGTATTTTGGTCACAACCACACAAAAGCAGCTAACACAGTAAGCCATTAATACATTTGAAAATGCAAGCCTGTCACTAAAATGTTGCATGAGGGAAAAAGATCACCTCTTTGTCCGTAGTGTGCTGTGTAATCAGTATAAACTAAAACAAATGCAATCACTTCAGAAGACTGAGGCTTAAAACTGAGAATATAGCCAGCACTGGATGTTTACTGGAATCTGAGTTATGAGGCAATGATAATTCCTGAGGGTTATTGTAATCCAAACAGCAATGTTTGTTTGCAAACACTAATAGTGGTGAAATTTTAGCCCCGCCTGTCCCTCTACAAAAACTGCAGTGAAATGACAAGATCCATATAAACTCTGAAGGCATGCAAATCCAAAAGGAACATTATTTAAACCTATTATGTTGAAAGAAAATAACTGTACTTTCACATTGCTCTTCAAGAAGACAATTGGGATGCAGGTGCTCTTGTTTATTTAATGCTTATTAGCATCTAGCCTCGAGAAATACAGCAAGGAATTCATAAAGCACAAAAGTGAACCTCTTTCTTTCCCTGCATTGCTTATATTTGATTGATAGAGACAATATAAGTCATAAGTCCTGGGGATGGTTAGGGTGCTTTGTGCTGTAAGAGCAATAGATTGGAGGCTCCATGTCTACCTGGTTCTTCAACATAATACTTAGAATTAAGAAGCTTAATTTTCAAGAGAATGTTGCCCTGTCTAGAATGCCAAACACAACATAAGTAGGTAATCCCAACCCCTTCGCTGTGTACTCATTAAACTAAATAGAACCCATAAACATAAAGAAAACGTGACTTTTTATTTGTTCATAATAGCATTCTAGAAAGAAGGCATTACGGTGCATGCATTTGGGGAAAGCTTTTTGAAGGGCAATAGAGTGGATTCGAATCTGTAGAAGATCAATTAAACAGCCATTTCATTGGACTGCAGCAAATAAGAAGCTAAGCATGGAAGATGTGTGCCTGTCATCTGCTACCCATCACTCTCCCACCACTCTTAGTAAAAACTGCAGGGAAGGCTGAACAACCACCATGAAGGTGAGGAAGTCACCCAAAGAGACTGGCTAGGGTCAAAACTCAGGAATAGAGTAGCAATGATAGGTACTAGAAGATCAGTCCCAAAGAACGTTCTGGAAAGAGTGGTAAGAGTTATAGGTCCAAGTGCTGGAAAACAACATGTGTGTTTTATGGATGTGGTGAGCTAATCTTGACATAAGCTGGGGGTGACTAAGACTCAAGGAAATAAGAAGCCAATTTGGAAAGCTGTGATACAGGAGCATGGTGGGCTGGAAGAGTCATTGCACGTGTGGTCGAATGACTGCAGGTTTGAGGAAGTGAAGTGCTGTTCACTGTCATGACAATCCTGTGTGTAGGAATGGGGGACCTTGGGGAGAGCTGTAGAGCAGCTTTTCCAAAGTTCAATTTGGGCTAAAAGTTTGAATAAGGCCAACCAACCAATCCATATTCACAGGAAAATGTCAAATTATGACTAAAATCATCATAACAGTTTTCTGTTATTATCTAGCAGAATTATGTATTGAAGTATCTGTTTTGGTTATACAGGTAATTTGAAATTGCCTAAACCTCTCCCTTCTTTTTAAAAATCTTTTTTAAAACTTTTTTGAGATTATAATATAATTACATCATTTCCTCCTTGCCTTCCAAACTCTCCCATATATTCATTCCTCCTTGGTGTCTTTAGGATTCATGGCCTCTTTGTTTCCATATTTTATTAGTTGTGAAGATCTCCCTTATGTATTGCACATTTAGGATTTCATTCTTCTAATCTTCATTTTTAAATTTCCTGAAGCAGGCATAGGTATTCATCATTACAGCAATGTCTCCCATTTTCAGAAGCCTTTGAAGGGAAGGGAATTGTGAATGTTTTAGACACAGATGTAGCAGAGACGCACTCACATTTCAGATAGAAATCACTTATGCAACTCACAAAGAAATTATTATAGGAACCCCTTGTACAACTCACAGGGGTCTGGCAGGGGAAGGCGTCATCACATTGAAGGGTGAACTGGATTTGCAAGGACATTGAACTCAAACTGGGACAGCCTGATTTTTATCTCTGCCCTTCTGTTTGTTGTTTTGGTGTGATAATATATATTCTAATAATTCTAATAATTTTTGAATGTTTAACTGATAGAAAATTCAGGGGAAATTCAGGGGTTGGAGGGAGAAGGGGGAAGGGAAAATATTGTAATTAAAATACAATATCAAAAGTAAACAAAACAAAACTGTGTTGATGGGGTGGAAGGCAGCATTTGCTTGAAGTACAGTGAACTAGAGCTCAAATCCTCTGCAGCTCATACCAGCAGTTAGAAAAAATGAAATAAAAAGAGCAAGAAAGAAAAGAAAGCATGTCCTTACATTCTCTTCACATTTAAATTTTTATGCCACTTTATATCTTAACATTTTAGCTATACCTTAGCCCTTTAGTGAAGTTATTTTTAGTTTGTTTGATTATAATCTTTATACTAAATCTATGAATGTTTTGTCTGCTTTACATGAAAGCCTCTGAATTTATATGATGTCTCTTATCATAAATGTATATGTTGCCATGCTTTCTTTTAAGTCTCCTGGTTTGGTTTTTTGGTTTTTTTGGAGCTAGGACCAAACCAAGTCTCAAACCCAAGGCCTTACGCTTGCTAGGCAAGCACTCCACCACGGAGCCAAGTCCCCATCCCTCTCACTAACAGTTTTTACATGGTATTGGTTCGATTCTGTTGCACAGCTGTCATTATCATCTCTTCTCAGAAGTCTTTTGTTCCCAGCACTCCTCATTAAACATTAAGTCCTCACTGTTAGACCGAGGAACTGCTGCTCATTTTAGACCTCATTTTAGACCTTCTTTTAGACCAAACTGCTTTACGAAACAGGGCATTGTGGGAGCAAATCATCTTGGTCCACTTCTCTGAGTCCTGACCCCTGACAATACAATGAGCTAACAAATACTTCTAAACCTCTGTGGCTACAAGCAAGTATGGCCTGATACCCAGGCCAAACTGGTCTCTTTTTATCTAGTGCTTTCAAGTCATGCATTCCTCAAACTGAGGCCATTGATTGTCTTAGAGCATCCATGCTTTTGAGAAACTTCTAAATGCGAAACATTCCCTTCCTTCTCAGATTCCTCCTTCTCTAGCTTGGGAAAGTTCTTTGAGAGGATCTGGAATTAAGTCCCCAGTGTGGTGGCTAGCATTCTTAAAGGACCTGCTTACCTGAAATACATCTTTGCTCCCATTTTGTAGAACTAGCTCACAGTGTGCCTTAGCTCACACTCATGCCTCCTCCCCCACACCTGCCTCCCATAACCTGTAGTTTGTGTCCCTGTGGCAGGAGTTTTTAAGTGAATGGCAAGATGGTCATCCATTTTATGTGCCTTGTTTTACTTTGTGTAGTCTTTCTAGGGCCCATGCAAACTGTAGTATATTGAAATCCCGTTCATAGACAAGCAACGTGTACCAGGATAATAAAAACTGAGGGTAGCAAAGAGTATCTACTGTCAGGATTATGTCAAAGTTCCTCACCTCTTATTAACAAGCTACTCGCCTGTTTTAAGAAATATGTAATGTGTTTCTAATTCTCTGAGAGATGTTTTAGACTGTTGGTATAATGTTCTTTTGAAATGTATACACCTTGGGGAGGAGGTCCCCCCCATCAGTGGACTTGGAAAGGGGCACGGTGAAGATGAGGGAGGGAGGGTGGGATTGGGAGGGAATGAGGGAGCGGGATACAGCTGGGATACAGAGTTAACAAAATGTAACTGATAAGAAAAAAAATAAAATTAAAAAAAAATTTAAAAAAAAAGAAATGTATACACCTTACCCTTGTTCATTCAAATGCTGATTTCTCTCCCCCACTATCTGGTTTCAATCAGGACATTGCATTATGATGTTTATGCTAAGCATCACCTGTCTCAAGTTTGTGTAAATATGCCACCATTTGTTCTCCAATTTGTCATTTAAAACAGCCAGCCACAATGTGAGCAATAGAGAGGATAGGATAGGGTGGGACATCCTGGTCTAGAGTGGGACGAGAGGAAGGAAGCAAGAGGAGAGGAAGGAGTAGGAGGAAGAAGGGGAGCAGAAGCTGAGAGGAGAAGCTGGAGGAAAGGTCTTGGAACAACATGGAGAAATGAACCGGACCTAAGATATCACTAAAAGCAAGTATAATGGGTGACTATGAATGGTAGGAACTACGCAGGCTTGGATGTTTAGGATGGAGTAACTATTGCCCAGCATTGTGTTCTAGGTTAACTAAATAAATCATAGTCTCTGTGTGGTGATTTGGTTAGACAGCAGTTTAGGTTTAAACACAGCTTTACTAAAAGATATATCAAGAGCAAATATTAATCACCAAATACAACAAATGGTGCCCGACTAATCTAATTATGCAAAAACAACATTAGACAGTTCTAATTAAGGCTTTTTCTTATATTCATGTTTTTACTACAAGACATATCACCTCATCTTTAAAATGTAGTTTTATTTTTAAAACAGCTTAAGGATGTTCTGAGGGTCAGTATTGATTGTCACGTTAACAGCTCTCCAAGCACCTAGGAGACAAGTCACTTAGCACGCTGGTGAGGGATTCAATCTTGATTAAATCAACTGAATTTGGAAGGCCCTTGGTAAGGAAGGGAATGCTGTTCTGTAGGCTGGCATCCTGGACTGCCTCCAAAGGAAGAAGTAGGCTGAGCCTCGGGTTCCTCGCTCTCTGCTTCCTGACTGTGGGTGCAGCGGGACCAGCTGCTTCCGGGCTCCTGCACCGTGACTTCTGCTTTCTTCCTTAGGTTGCGTTTGTCAGAGGACTTTGTCACGACAATGAGAAAGCTAGCTAATATAGATGTTATCTGTCCATGAATTTGAAAGACACAAATAAAACTATTTGTCTAGCAGCTGGAGCTATGGCTCAGCAATTAGGAACACCTGCTGCTCTTCCAGATTCTATTCCCATCACCCACATGACAGCTCACAATCGTCTGTAACTTCAGTTCCCAGGGATCTGATGACCTTTTTGGGCTCTACAGGCACCAGGAGCACAGATATACACGTAGGCAAAAACACTCCTATACTTGAATTAATCACTTAAATTTATTTTTAAAATATTTTTCTACTGTCAAGCCTCTTCGTAGATTTTTGGATTGTTATTTTCTTATGCTCAGAGTATAAAAGTTAGACTTTATTATGCATAACAACATAAGAATTCATGATCATCCTTTAAACATAGGCAACATGATTCTAAAAATATGATATGTAGATCAGTGAGTAATTAACCTACAACTTGTGCACCTGTAATTAAACACGTTAAGCGCTGCACTCATAGCAGAGACATGTGGGTGATCTGCTTCTAATACAGCAGAAATATAAAATTTACTGAAAGAATATTTTTTATCAATTATTTTCCATTGCAGTAAACATTTACTTGGCATTTAGTAACTTCCTCATTTGTCTGAGCACAGGAAATAAAATGAGCGACAGGTAATGTGACAAAAATTACTCTTAGTCCAATGACTACCCAACATTGATTTCTCGTTTTGTGGACCCATACCATTAAAACGTCTATAAATAAGGAGCAATGGGTGCTTTCTTGGTTTTGGAATCCAAGCCATTAAGGTCGAGAATTGCCAGCTTATCGTTGGGGTTTCCTCTTATCTGTTTCCAGTGTCCACACCCACAAAATCTCTCAGAAGCACTGACAAGGGGCTGCTGGAAACATGGCAAGATCCTCATCAGGGATGGGCAGGCAGCAGGAATAACTACCCCATTTCCAGCTTTGAACCTATTCGAATCCTGAGAAATGTAGACACAAAGACTGGTTTCCCAAGCATTCATCACATGCAGGTTCATATGGCGATGAGCTGGGGAAGGGGAGGGGGATTCTATAACAGCCCTAACATTGGTAAACAGGGGGCAGAGCTTCTTTTCTTGTTAAGATAATAATGAAAGACATGAATGTCCTTGCTCACTTAAAAACATGTAGTATAGTAACATGTAAGAAAACCCTTCACTATTTTTTCAAGAATTATTACCAATATCTACCGCCACTTTTACAAAATGAGAATTGACAGAACTTCACCCAAAAAACAACATGGGCAGAAATAGCTGGCCAAAACTAAAATTTAGCAAATACTTTCTTCTGGCCTAAACCACTCATATTTCTACTAATAAGAAAACAGATCTTGAAAGTATGTAAATATCATGATGCCACAGCAGCATGTGTACTCTTAACCAAACAACAGTGTGACAAATAAACACAGACAACAAAGTCAGACTTTGAGTGGCCTCTGCCTTTCTCCCATCTGCCTTTCCCCCATCAGACAGATAACTCATGTTTGATTGTAAGAACTTAATCCAAAAATGGAATGAACAAACAGTAGTACCTTTTCATGACCCTTTCAGGATATACCATTATGTGCCCTAGAGATGAATGACCACTACTTGACCCCTGTGACCCATATAGATAGTTGCATTATTCAGGAAGACCCATCTGAAACATTTTTTTCTTTTAGAAATAAATTGATCTTCAGTTTAAGCCTTGGAATAAAATCAGGCAATGAACTCCAAAGTCCTTCACTATTTTTTGGCCTCTAAATTGCATTTCAATGACCAAAGGGGGTTCTACTCTTAGCTAAGTGTGGGGGTTCCAGAGGAATCTGAGATAGCACAGACACACTCACAAATACACTCAAAGCAAATTGGAAAGTGGGGAGATAGGAAAACAGCTTCCTGTGGAATATCTACCAAAGATCAAAGGATGGAATATTTAGCCATAGTACACTGCGTAGATTTTTTAGTCGTTAATACGAAAATCAAACCTGGAAGGTCCTAAGTATCTGCTACATTCATAATCTACCACCTTGTCTTGGTAAATTGCATGGACACTGCTAACAAAATCATACTCCTGTGATTCGGTTGCTTTACAGATTACAACAAATAGAGTAATGGCTACAGTAAGTTCAGTTTGTAACAAGTAAAGTAATGGCTACAGTAAGTTAAGTTTGTAACAAGTAGAGTAATGGCTACAGTAAGTTGAGTTTGTAACAAGTAGAGTAATGGCTACAGTAAGTTGAGTTTGAAACAAGTAGAGTAATGGCTACAGTAAGTTGAGTTTGAAACAAGTAGAGT